>LSSN01000164.1:0-22971 GCA_001970855.1 Smittium culicis
ATTTTATATTTTTATTTTATATTTTTATTTTATATTTTTATTTTATATTTTTATTTTATATTTTTATTTTTTCTATTTATTTTATACTTTCAATTATTAGATAATAGGTAACATATCAAAATTAAATTTATATATTTTTATTATTCGCCAAGGTTTCCACATGTTAATTTATTAACTAATTCTGCTTAGGGTCCGTGCAACTCCTCCCTTTTTAAGGTGAAATAGTAATACGGCATATAAGTTAACCATTTCTATAATATTAAATTCAGTTTTAATAAAAGTATAAATTTAAAATAAGCTCTTTAAAAGTTTTATTTTACGCTATAGTTTTCAAAATATAATTGGTATCAATAAATATATAAAACTTATAATTCTGTAAGAAAAAAATATTGAAAACGAATATTTTTTAATTTTTGTATTGTGATTATATAAAAAAGGTTAATTTAATGCTTATAGAGTAAAAAAAAAACTTCATATGCATTAAAAAATGCGAGTATATACTAAAAATGTATATAATATCTAGAATATAGAATTTTTTTGAATGGATAAGTTTATTTGTTATGATTAAAAAGTAATTAAATAACTCCAAATTTAGTTAATAGTGTTGTGATTATAAGTTAATGCTCAAAAATTTATTATATCTTTTAACTGTACAGCGTGATAGTTTACATAGAGCAGTTTTTATAACTGGTATTAAATTTAAATAGTAACACTTTTTTAAAAGAATAAAAATGATAAGCTCTACATCAAATCATAATTTATATACAACTTAATATAAAAATTCAGTGCCTTATGTTATTATATTACAGTATGATATTTAAAACTTTTTTCTTTATAAGAGACTATATTTAGTATTGAAGGTAAGCAATATAAAATGTATTTTTATTTAATTAATAAGAATAAATGGTCATTCAAGGCAAATAATATTTAAAAACGCTAGATTCTTTTCTTTTAAGATGCAAGAAAAAAAATCTGCGTTTAGTGTTCCTTATTAATTTTTTATTACTAGCTTTAATCAATATTGAAGTCTTTGACTTACTATCTGAAATTTTTCAGTTTTTTCAATTTCTTTTTTTTATAGCCTTTATTTTAATCTTTCCTGCTCTTCCGGTTTCCCCCCAAAAACATAAGCTTAATTTGGAAATCTGGCCAAATCAAATCACTGATTTTCTATAGAAAAAAAGGAATACCTTTTTGTCAATAATATCTTCATAATTAATTTATATATTTATTGGCTTAATTTTATTAAAAAAACACAATAGTCAACCATAGCAAAAAAGTTCTTTCATCTTTATGAGTCTCTCAAATTGATTATATTTAATAAAATAGTTCATAATATTTTTCTTTATACTTTAAAGTTCAATTTCGTTTATTTAAATATTATCTTGATATCTAGTAAAATAATAACGAAAAAATTACCCATTTAAAGTTTTTAATTCTATATTGCTATAAATTTTATCGGATTCAGCGCTTATAATCTCAGTACATTATATAAGCTTTGAAATTTTCAATATATAGAGGAAAATATTTTGCTCTAAAAAAATTTATTTTAATTTAATAAATAACTAGAAAATATATCTCAATTTATAATTAATATTTAAATTTAAACCACGAATATAAACAAATTGTGATATTGCACTGATTTTTTTTAAAAAAATATAAATTTAAATAAATTAAAAATTCATTGAAAAAATTTCACCAAAAATATTATAATTTAATAATAATAAATTCCAATTAAATTTTTGGGAAATAACTTTAAAAAAATCATTGATTTTAGCTGAAGAGAGGTTTAAAAATTCATACAAATCATTTTATATAATGATGTATAAAGAAATTATATACCCGACTTCTTGATTCAAAATCAAAGATTATGTTTTATTTAAATTATTTTCTTAGAGCTTAAATTGTTTGCAAAATTTTTTTTTGTAATTTTAACAATTATTGAAAACTAATAAATGATTTATAATCATAAAAATTTTAGATTTAAATACTATCGATTTTGAATATTTGAATGTAATTCTTGTACTAGCTATAATTTATAGTTTTTTTTTTGCTTTATTTTTATCATACTTTAATATTTTATAAATATTTATTAAAATAAACTAAAAAAAAGACCTAATTTTTTCTTTATTTACTCAAAGAGGTCAAACATGCTCAACCAACCAATAATTTTTTTAGATTACTTAAATTGAATCATTTTTTTCCTGTGGGCTTCATTTTGAAGTAATCTTTAAAAAACCTTTAATTTTATGTTTAATTATATAAATATAATAATATAACACTATTAAATCTTTTATTTTTGGTATTTTACACTAATATAATGTGAGAATATTATATCTGTTAAAACTTTGTGAAATATTCTTTTTTCAACGGTATAAAAATATTTATCATAAATATTGATATTAATAAAAAAAAATTCATAGATCATACCGTCAGATTATGATTTTTTTTATCTCGTATTTTATTAGCATAAAAAGCTAAATTAAATAAATATAAAACAGCATATTTATTTATAAAAATCTTCTAGAGGTCTACCGCCATCATATTCTGTGTAAATGTCTTCTAGTTGCACAAAAAGTGATTAATATATACTCTATGTCTAAAAAATATTTTAATTGATTATCGATAAATTTTTATTTTATTATAAAAAAATATCATAAAGTCTCTAGGTATTTTACATAAATACTTATCTGCTATGATTATATTAAAATCTTACTAGGTAAAATATCCACTTCTTAGGTTATCAGGTAAAATTCATTTTTCATAATATCAATTTCATTAGTAATCAATCAATTAATTTTATTTTTAGTTTATATTCACCTTAATAAAACAGCGTTGTTTTTATTTGAACTTATAAAAATTTATTATATTTTTTATACTTTATACTTTATAAATAAATTTATTTGAAGAATTATTTGGATTTTTATTTGATCATTTAATGGTTTTATGACATATAAGTATTAATTATAAAAAATAATCAATCACTAATCAATTCAGATTTTATTTATGATTAAATATTGGTTTTTTTATTTTATCACAATTAAATTTATTTGTTATAGATTATTAATTATTTTATTTCGTTATATTTTATATGATTTTTAAAATTTTTTCTCATTATTATGATTTTTTATCTTTTATTGTCAATCTATCATAACTTTTTATATATTTTTATAGGGTTTTAATTGATCTGATGAATATTTACACTTAATGATATGAATCCCAAGAAAGAATTGATTTTTTTATGCTAATTATTAGTATCTTTCGAATTATTATCGCTTTTTTCATGTAAAATAGCTATTCAGAAATTTTATTGATATTTTAGACATAAAACTGATTTAAAATAGAATTTCAATAAATTTATATTATTATACCATTTTTGGTTTTATTATTTTTGCTTTTTATTTTTTTATTAGTTTTTTATTTAAAAAATAAATTTATTCACACGCTTTTTAGTAAAGATTAAAGTTAAAATTTAGCATAAAAAATAATGCGACTATTATTTATAAATAGTTATAATTAATTTAAATCATTTTTCTTTTATCTTTGCTAAGAATATTTGACTTATGGAGTTTATTTATATAAATACACTATAGTTTACATTTCTTCAACCTATTTGACTATTATAATTTTTTCTGAGAAAAATTCTACTAGCTTTTAAATAAGTAGATATAAATGATATAATAAACGAATATGCATTAAAAAAAATTAATAATCATAAAGATGTGAAATTAATTTAATGATTTTAAATGATGATTTTGATCTGCGCAATTAGATAAATAATAGTACTATTATTAGTATTTTTTTTATTGATGATCACTATTCTCATTTTTATCAATTAATTATCTGAAATCATACTATTGATTTATATTTTCAGTTTTAGCCTTAGATAAAAAATTAGGGATTTTTATATTAGTTATAAATTATTATTAAAATGTTATAATATTAAATTTTTTTCATTTGAAATCACATTAAAAAAATTTTTTAAGGTAGAATTTATATAGACTTTCCAAATATAGTTTCCAAAAGCTATATATAATTTAATAATTGTGTTAAAATAGCTTATTATCATAGGTATTGTAGATTATTTAACCAGTTATTTTAATAAGCCTCTTTAATACTTGAAAAATTAAATAAACGATGCACTAAAATATAATATATAAAACGTACTATGGTATTGTTAATTAAATCCTATTCTTTATTGCATATTTTAAATTTAAATTAAAAAAATCACTTATCGGAATAATATTATTTTTTATTCTTACATTTTTTCATCTTTTTTAAAATGATATCCAAATGGCACATAATTGATACACTCAAGATATATTTAAGATTTTTATTTGCGATTATAAATTATGATATCGTAATAAAAAAATTAACAAGAAGTAAAAAAATATAAATAATTATGAATTGTATAAAAAATTAATAAAAAAAGTATATTAGCTATTCATAATATTATTTTTATAATTTGAAAAATGTATAATTATATTTAATTCTACTAAAAAACCTTTAATTACAAAAAAAATTCTCATAAAAACTGTAATTAAAAACTTGTGTTATTAAATTTAATAAAAGAAAAATCAGCAATATAGAAGAAATTTATCAAATTTTACTCATTTAATTTAAGCTGCTTTATAAAAAAATTAATTTTTTATAATTATTTTTACTGCAAAAAAAAATCCTATTTATAAATGGAAATCATATGATATGCTAGAAATTTAAATATTATTATTATGCCCTAAAAACTAATAAATTATAGAATAAGTGGTAAAAAATTTTTTTAATTGATCAAATATGATGCTTCTACAAAAAATATTTCTTTTTGTTGTATTTTTTATTCTAAGTCATCCTATTATAAACGATTTATCATTTTTTAATATTTAATTCTCTTAATATTTTTTTTAGTTGTATTTTACTCAAATGAAAGCGTTCAAAGAATATAGAAAATTATCAAATAAATTAGAAAAGTTATTTTGAATATATTTTTGTATCCATCAAGCTATTTAAATCGAAATTTTAATAATTTATAAAAAGCAATAAGGATTTTATAAAATATAATTACAATTATTCACTTTATATACTTATTAAAATAATTTGTTTCTGAATTAAAGTATTTTGGAAATGTTTATTAATCAAGTGATATAAAAGAAGGTTTTGATACATTAATAAATAAATAAATATTATTTAATAATGTAATAACACATGAGCTGTATCAAATAATCAATTTTTATTATTATTATAAAACACATATAATAATACAAAATAATCACAAGCTAGATAATTAAACCAAAATTAATAGATTAAGATGCTGATTTTTATATTAAAATACAATAAAATATTTAAAATTTTTATACTGGATTAGTTCGTCAAAACTAACTTTATGAGTTTTATTCATGTTATTTTTATCTTTTAATGAATAATTTAAAGAAAAAAAAAGAATTTTATTTTAATAATCGATCTTATTTTATGTAATATTGACTTATACTTTCAAAATAAAATAAAATAAAATAATTTCATAAGTATTATTAAATTTATCATATTTTATTGGCTGATATAAGTAAACACAAAAAAAATCATAAGATTATAATAAAAAATAATATCTAGAAATTCGTATTGATAATTTAAATTTTCCAATAATTACTTTATTAACAATTAAACATTGTTTTTAATTTTTCCTAGTTTGAAAACAAATTTGTGCTGATTGATTATGTAAGATATCTCTTAAATTATAGATTTATTTGATAATTATTATTAAACATGATTTATTTTTATTTATAGTCCTATGCTTTTTAAATAATCATAATCTTTTAAATACACTATTTTTAAGCTTTTTTCAGTAACTGATTTATAGATTTCCCAAATTTTCTAATAATAAGAAAATAATCATGTTATTAATTAATAATTCGTTCACACTCAAATCATTAATACATAATTTAAAATTTCTCAATTTAATCTATCGATTGGGATATTTTCTCAAAAAATTTTAAATTGGAATATAATATTTTTGTAATTTTTACACACATAAAATTTATGATACAGAAATTCAAATTTGGAATTGGAAAAATCTAATAGAATTATTTAGAAAAGATTTTAATTGCACACAGATTTTTTATTTTTTACAAGACATAATATCGAATATATAATTTATAAAAAAAATTTATTAATTGCTAAATAATTTGATTTTGGTTCGAATAATTTGATTCGTGATGTACTAATTACTAAAAAAAGTATTAAATGAAACAATTTTTTAAAAAAAGATTGAAATATATAAATTATGAGATAAAATGAGATTATGAATTAAGAATATTAAATTTATATTTTTTAAAATTATAAAATAAATGTTAATATCTAATAAATTGGTTTGTAAAAATGATTAACAGCAGAGAATACTATATATATCTCAATTTTTTAGCAACTAATAAAACACAGCTTATTTGATAGAACAAAATTTTATTTATAATATCTACAAAAATTCGTTTTGACTATATTTAATCAGTATAAATTTTATGAATAAAAGTCATATTAAATACCAGAAAGCGGAGAAGTTATGGATACTAGGCTATATAACACCTTTACATTTTTCTGTTTTTTGAATTATATTTTATATATATTAAATTAAATAAAGCAGTAATTGTGGAATAAAAATATGAAAAAACCAACTAAAATTTTGAATAATGATAATAGCAAGCTAAAAGGATCTACTAACAAAAATAAATGTAAATAAGATCTATTAATTAGATTCATTAAAGCTTGCATAAAAAATAAAAATAATAGTATTTGTTCAAAAAAAATATGATTTGAACTCAATAAAAAATCTTAATGCAAATCCGAATCTTTGGAAAATATAAAAAAAAAATTCAAAAAATTAAATTTGATAAAGTTAACAAGTTTATATACGAATCTTTTTATATAAAAAAAATATACGTAGATGTACATGAGAATAACTTGACTAATTTAACAGATTCTAATAATAAGTAGAATATTTATATTTCTAATAAATTATTTAAAAAGTCTTCAGTTTAGTTTTTAAATACATCATTAGAACTAAAAGATTATAAATTGTGATAGTTTATGCTAATTACTTGATTAAAAAAATCAAGGTACGGCTAATTTATATCATATTAAAATTGTGAAAATTTAAAAAAATAAAAAAAATTGTATTTCACTAATAAAAATTAAAAGTTTTAATAAGGAAATAAATTGTATTGGTTTACGTGAATAAAAAATATTTAAGGTGAAATTTTGAAATTTTATTAATATTTTTTTATTGAAATCAAGTATTTTTAAATCGTTTATATTATTATGATTGATTTATTATATTAGGTTTAGTTAATAATAAATTGTTTTCAATCTTAAATAAATTACACCGGACTACTATACCCAACAGGCTGTAATAAAAATTATAATTTTATTTTTCAATTACCAATTTTATTAATTAAAAAAAATCTTCAAATTAAAAACTGAAGCTAATAAAACCAAATAAAAAAGTTAGCCAGGAGTAATTAAAACTTTATTATAGACCGTCGAAAAATTCATGTGTATTTTTTTGAAAACTTTAACGCGTAAAATAGAGTAGATATATGATATTTTATTTTTTAAAGTATTTAATTTATTTATAGAAAATAATTGGTTATTTTTAGGGATGTAATCTAACTTGAGTTATTATTTAGAAAAAACCCTAATACATAAAACTGAAATTAATGACTATACAAATAAACTATACTAAAACTAAGGAGTAGTTAAGGAATATATTAAACGATTTAATTTTAAACTGAATGAAAAAGTTGAGTGTAGTTGATTTTCAAGCTTATTTTTTAGAACTGGGATTGTTTACATGATATACTGAGGTTTCATTGAACTTAAATTGTTAATAGGAAAGCATGTAATTTTTCTTAAACTCCTCATTTTAAAAACGAATTCTTATAGTTTTGGTACAAGTTAATATTAAGATAATTTATATTTTTTATGAGGCGAAATTAAAAGTGATATTTTTAATTTAATGGATTTAAAATAGTGTCGAAAACCAAAAGTTTCAATTTAATTCTGGCATAATTTTTAGTAAAACCTTTTCTATATTGAATTGGAAATTCCTATAACATCAATTTTTTAGTTTTTAATTTCCATAGAGTAGAAAATGAATTTTTTTCTAAGAATTTTTTATACACTTTTTTGCTACTATTGTATTTTTTTTCTCAAATCGATATTGCAAAAAAATTCATAACTTTGTGAAAATATGTTTAATAAATTAAAAAGTCCTGTGTCTACCTTCTCTTTGGAAAATTATTGAAAAATTATCTTTTTGCATTTAATTACAATAGAATCCACTAACAAATTTCCAAAACTTTTTGAATATTAAGGAGTTTTAAAAAGGATGGTTGATATATTTTATTTCGTAGATGCTAAAAGGAAAGCACAATCTGTTTTTGTCAACATATGACCTAATTGTAGCTGTGAGTCTTATTTTTATCAGTACTTCAAGTATGGATAAGCCTTTAACGTAGATTTATTTCATTTTTTGTCTATCATGAAATCAAATTTAAAGTTTATTGACATCTGTTAACTTTGAATCAAGCCTGACCATTATTTTATTTTATTTATTTTAGCTTTTTATGTTTTTTTATAGCATTCACCAATTGCTTATAAGAAAATTATAGCATTTAAGCTTGTTCATATTTTTTAAAAACTTTTACTTCGTCATGTATATGAATTTCTATGTTTTTTTTTCTGTTGATAAACTTTTTTTTCTATATTATTTATTTAAATTTCTAAAAACGTCATAGATTGTGTATATTTTCATTTATAGATTTACCAAAAATTGAATTTTTTTTTATGCTTCATCTAATTTGAGCGATAGTTCTATTCATTTTTGATTTTTTAAAAATTTATTTGATCAAATATATCGATAATATCAATAGCTTTGATGAAAAAAAAAATATTATTTAATTTTTTGTGGTAATGCTATAAGCAATTATATATTTTTTAAGAATTAGAGAATAATAATATCTTGTATTGATTATTCTTAGTTGCTTGAAAAAATACAAAAAATAAATATTTATAACAATGCGAATAATAGATTTTTCAATAATAATTAAAAAATTTTCTTAATGATTTAACCCTTTCTCGGATGGTAGACTGTTTTTGATTTTCAAAATTTGGCCAACTTGATATGATAAAAATAATTTAACTCAATTAATCAATCAATAATTGGTATATTATAGAATATCAAAAAATAAAAATTCCAATTATAAGTCATGAACAAATTAGTTAATTAATTCAAAGAGCGTTGGGAGGTAAATTGTTAGCCCAAAGTTTCTTATTTTCATTAATAATAGCCAAATCATTCTAATAGATTTTATGAGCTTTTAAAATTTTATTAAATGGTATACTAATACCACAGTAGATATTAAATAAAAAAAAATCGATATAAGAGAATAGATTAAACATATCAGAACACTAATAAATATATATTAATAACGTTATCTATAAGAGGATAAAAAAATATCAAATATACATACAATTTAAATATAAAAGCTGTTATTTTTATATTGAAACAAGTTGAGGTTTATAAAGCATAATGAATTAAAACCATATTTGTTTAAAACCTATAGGGTAATTGTTTTTTTTAATTTTTTTAGCTCTCGTTTTCAATATTTGTTTCATGAGCCTTGTAATTTTTCTTAGAAACAATATACTTTACAAAATTAAAAATATTTTTAATACTGGTTTTATTTTTATTATTCTTTTGGCCGAAAATTGATATTATGTATAAGTTTCAGCACTTTAGCTACTTTTAAAAATCTTTTTCTGAATACTCAAAAAACGTATAAATACAGCATAAAACATTGATACTTTTTTTAAATAAAGATTTCCACAAAAAGAAAACATTAATATCATAAGAGAAAATGAAGTTTATTTCATCTTTATACTGTTTATTTAGCCTAACTTTGGCTTTTATTAGTACCAACTTGGGAAACAGTCTCAGATCTCTATCAAACGAAGCTGATCTATTTGAAACCGATTTGAACCCAAGCTCTAAAAAGGAAAGGGATATAAACGAGTTTATGAATCATTGCAAAAGAAGAGGTGTTTGTAACTCGCACTGTTTGATCAATTTAAATGAATTTTCCTGCATTAATTTCATGTTTAAATATTTTAAAAACAAAGAAGGGATACAAAAAAGGCAATTATTATCAACTATCAAATCCAAATCTAATCTTTTCAAAAAATTTTGCTCAGAAAACTCGCAATGTAATAAAGTGTGCTACGTAAATAAGAGTAGATCTGAGTGCCTTAAGGCAAAAAAGGAATATTTTAAGAGAATGAGGGCTATAAAGAAAAAAGAATTCAATGATTTTTGCCAAAAAGCGCCAGTTTGCAGAGAAGTTTGCATTGAAAAAATAAACAACACAAAATGCAGAGCTTTTAAGCGCCAAATTCATAATAAAAACATGCTTTAGAATATTTATCACAATAGCACTTTTTTAGCTTTTAAATAAAATTTTTTTTAATACTTCCTCACATACTTGCTACTAAATGTTTTTTATATTTAAACTAAGAATTTTTACCATATGCTCATTAAGATTTTTATCTTAGTGAAGCTAATTTCTATTAAATAAGGTGGATGTTTTTTCTAGATAGTTTATAGAGCAACATTGTTGCAATTCTCCAAATATCAACTATATCCAAGAAATAATTTAGCTATTATGAATCGTTTGTATAACCCAGATTTATAAATGAAAAGAAAAAAGTTAGATCATTAAATATATAAATTTATGTTGTGTACCTTGATCCAATTTCTAGTAGTTGTGGAGTTTCTAGAGAGGTGGAAGTGGTCTGACTATAAACTAAAAAATTTTATTTTTTAAATTTTTTTAAAAAGGTTTGATTTATGTTTAATAACCCCGCTGTAACAAAAAATTTTAATTAGTATAAATTTAAATTTGAAAAATTTCACATTCAGCATCTACAGGTAGCACTCAATTTACAGCTACTCTACTGATTTTTAGTTATACATATAGTTTGTAACTATTGCAGTAATTTTTAAATTTGTAAGTATATATTTATAGGTAAGGTACTATTGTGTAGCTTTTATATATGGCGATATATCGTTATCTATACCAGGATAATATAATTAGTGTGATTGTTATAAATTCACTGCCCAAAATAATGGAACTAGATTAATCTTTACCAATTTTATATTTAAAATGCTATTTTTCAAAACTTGAATATTCATCTATTGTTTTAACAGCTATAAAATAATTATTTAATTATTTTTAGTGCTCTTAACTATAAAATTAAAGATCATTACATGATGTGACAGAGCTGGATAACTAGCGCGAATATAAAAAAGAAAATCACAAAAAATGAGGAATGTTGAGCCCAATAAAGACGGATATATACATAGTATCCACTATTTAGGTTGACTTATTATCTGATAATATCATAAACAAGAAACTTATCAATTTTTCAAACATGAAATTTTCACAAAAAAAAATCGCGAAAACAAGGAAGGATTTTTATAATCATTAGAATTAAAAGTACCAAATTTTATGAATAATCTACATTCCTTAGATTTCATTAAAAAGCCGATAGAGGAATAATACTTGGAATAATGAAAAAAAAACAGTATTGGTTAAAACTTTTATTTATAGAATATACTATATGATGATATATTAAAACAGAATTAGTAAATATAAAGCAACGTGGATATCTATAAAAAGATGAATACGAAAGGTTGTTAAAATCTTGAAAATGAATAAAAAAGATGCTTTCTATTGGATATAAGAGTAATTTCATAATAAGACAATCAGCATGAACCAGCCAGGATAGAACCTAGCTGGCGTAAAAATTGTTAAAACAATTATCTGTTCGCCCGTCTGCATTTATAATCATAAAAATAAAGATAATGAACTATAAATTTAAAAAAAAATACCTGTATCCAGAACTAAGATCGCAGAGAAATATTTTTTAATTAAAGGCCAGATTTATTTTAAAGTAAAAAGAGAGCTAATAATAAATAGCTTAAGCTGGAAATATTTGCTCTATTTATATACTTTTTAACTGCGTTCATCTTGAAAAGCTTTTTCATAACTTTACCCTTATTTCAAGCTAAGCGCCTATATTATTTGCTGATAAAGCGGCCAATAGAATAAATCACAATCAATCTTTCACCTAGTAGCTTATACTATTCGCTAGCTTATAATAAAATTTAGTTGAACTGAACCACCTAATATCGATATTTCGATATTTCAGGTTAAATTACCACTAGCTATTGGTCATCTTGATAAGGCCAATAGATATACAACTCGATTAGCTATCAATTTGGTCAATAGATGAAGAGAGTTTTCCCCTAGCCCAATTCGAGCAATTTTTTTTACAAGTTGAAGGAGTTTTAGCCTTTTACCTACAAATAGTATATATTTTTATTTTTTGTTAGATTCTGTAAACTAAAAATCATTTAAACTTTTAGCCAAGATTCAGCTAGAAAAAACATACTTATGACCTTTTTCATTAGTCTTGAATAAGAGCGTTTATTTGTCCCTTTCTCGTCCAAAAATCTTAATAAAAAACGAATTTATTGATTCGTTTATGATTTATAAGTAAATTTATTATTTGCTGCTATAGTACAACTAAATAACATTTCTAAAGGTCTCGGAATTAAAGTATAATTGTCGAATACAGTTGGCTACATTTAGCAGGCGAAAAACAGTCTGCCGCCCGTGAAAGGGCTAATAGAGCTTTGTATGGTAAGGCTTCTAATGGCATCTCAGAAATTTAGATATTAGAGTTAAATGAATTATGCCTTGATTAACCTTAACCCTCTCCCATCCCATAAGCTTTAAAAAAATTAATTTATTGATTCGTTTATGATTTATTTGTAGTTTTTTTATTTGTTGCGACTCTATAGCAAACTGATATCTAATTGGGTCTCAGAATTATATTATTTTTATTGAATGCAGTTGACTATACTCTGTAGGTAAAAAATTGTCTATTGCTGGGGAAATAATGTGGGATATATGTTTGTAGGCGCAGATTTAATTGTGGTGTGATGGACTCGTTCTTATCTGTAATGGTGGTATAAAATGCTAATAAGCCTTTAACGATCTAATGTTGTACGTTAGTTTATGCGAATATTTTTCAACGAGAAATGTTTGCATACTCGCACCTCGATAAAATTAGCCATTCAAGCCCACCACTCGTAGGCACTATTAGCCACATATCAAAGTTTTAATATTGTGGCAAAGTATAAAATTTTTTTGGGGCTCTAGCTCAGCTAATGAGTAGAATTTACTGTTTGCTTGTTGATTAATTTGGCTGACAAATTCTGCTGCAAAATTAAAGTAGCTTCAAAGCTCAGCCATAAGTCTTGGCAGTAAAATGTTGCTAGTTGAATAGTTTTTGGCGTTGGAATTTCCTAATCGGTCTTGATAAAGAATAGCTGCGGGAATTATTGGCTAACAATTATGGCAACATCATATGAGAGCGATTATTGGAAGGAGACCTAGAATGACAAATACCATGGCCAATAAAGTCGCGCTATTTTCTTCACACTGTGTTACCACCCTAATACATCACAAACAAATATTATAGCTGCCTTTGTTTCTATTTTCTATGTGATTCCAGCCAAAATATATAATAAAGCTCTTCACTTTATATAGCTTTGAATAAACTTTTCAAAAAAAGTTTCTTATTTATTTAAAGCTTCTCTACTTCAAACTTGTACACCTGAAATAAATAGAAAATAACATAATCATAAAATAAATAATGAACGGAATATATCAAAAAGTCGAACATAAAAGTTATGGCGAAGGAACCGTCAACATGAATTCCAACTGGCTAAATCTAAGAGGCAAGCATCATCAACGCCAATTAATCTATATATATTTGTTTCTTATTTTTTTCTCTATATTTTTTTAATATTAGGCTCTTGGACTACGAATGTACTAATAATATTTTTCTTCAGATTCTTATTTGGAGTTTTTCCTTTCTTCTCGACCACTACTGCTTGGACCCTAACAAATTTGAGTTATTGTTTGGTAAGCACAATATTAAAATTCAAAGCTTTACTCTTTTTACATTATCATACCAATTCTTTCATTTAATTTAATTTTTCCGTTAATAATTATCTCCAGTTCCAATACGTAATGCTCCATGGCATTGTTGGAACTCCTTTCGAAGTAAACCAGGGAGAATTCAATGATCTAACGATGTGGGAACAAATCGAACAGGGCGATCAATTCACACCAACTAAAAAGTTCTTATTTACCCTTCCGATTGTATTGTAAGTTTAAGCACTTTACCTATATCACACTTGACATCAATACATTGACTGTACCTTATTTACTATCAATTCATCGTTAATAGGTTTTTAGTTAGCACTCATTATTGCAACTATGATATTACATCTTTCTTCATAAGCTTGTCTGCTGTATTGGTGGTCTTAATCGCTAAGCTCCCTGCTCTTCACCAAGTCCGCTTTTTTGGAATTAACTTAAGACGCTCAGTAGATTAATTTTTATTCCTTTCTCCCCTTCTATACTTTGCATTCTTTTCTTTTTATAACTTTAATGAAACTATCTACAAAAATAAATTAACTTCTCTCTTAAGCACCGTGACTTATAGTCAATTTCTGTTTTTCCTCATTATAAAATTTTAAACCTTTTTTTTTTTTTTTGAAAAATAAAAAAGATACATATTTTTCTAAACCCTATGACATTTAGATTGGTGTACTTATTTTTTTTAAAACGTGATAGCGCTATCTGTTTTCCATTTTTTTTATTACTTTAGTAGCAAAATAGCGCAATTTAAGAGATGCTAGCAAATAATACCAACTCTGAACTGTCAATTTAATTAAAAAATTTGAGAAATTATAATATAGCTTTTGAGAAAATATAAAAGTAATGTCTATAAAATAATCCAAACGTCAACAATAACGAAGATTATTTGATGATGGCAAGTACAGTTGCCAACTACAAATACAGTTTCCCACCGCTATTATTCAACCCAGAGAACAAAAAAAAAAATTTTTTTCGAGCAATGTATTAAAAATTGTATTAGCTTAAACTTACATATCAGCAATTCAAAATATAAATTTGATGGATTACACTTAACTATGAGAGTAATCATTTTTTGTTTTTTTTTAAAATAGAGATTTAATAAATCGCTTAGCTTTATAAAAGCATTTACAATTAAATTTATAATATGCTAAAATTTTAATGGAATAAGCACTTACTGATAGACACCAATTTAATACATCCAGGGTGAAATTATTCAATATATTAAGCTTTGAGCCTGTAGCGTTAATTAATACACCTATACTAATATTAATAACCTATAGAAAAAAAAATAATATAACAGTATGTATTTATGTGCTATTTTCACTATTGGTATCAACATATATCGTATATTTAATTAAACTGGAGCCTATTTATATGGAACTATCAGAGCTTATTTTTTTGCTAGAAAAATAATAAAATAAAATATTATAAATAACTGCAAATCTTAAATTTTATAATTTTATCTAATAATCGCTTTTGAATTGGTGATTAAGGCCATATTAGCGTATCTAATCATAAAATAGGAGAGGCAAACTTTTTTAGTCACATTTCAATCGACGAAAATTAGCTGAGGGTTGTTAATTATTCTAATTGCGAAATTTTATTCATATATATAATTAGCATGGTTATACGTTGTATTCTTTCTATAATTCATTATTTTTTTTCCTGAAAATTCATTTAAAGTAATAAACATTATAGTATAATATTAAAACGAATTTTTTATTGATTGGAAATCATTAATAATTTTATATACATTTTAACTTTGTGTATAAATTAGTTTGGATAAAATATAATATTATATCTATTTAAATTAGCATCAAACTTTTTCAAGGCGATAGTCAGTTTTTGATCTAACAAATATAGCCAACAGTGTTCAATTAAAATATTTATACTCCTAGGCTCATATAATTATTGAGTTATTATATTTAACAACAAATAATAATCTAGCTTTTAAATCATATATGAACCAACATATATATTTTTAAACAGTGTTGGATAGAAAAGGGTTATATAATAACTGTGTATCTGATTTTTTTTTAATAGTCGGATCCCACAGCTTTATTAAGTAATGGTAAAATGAAATTTTATAATATAAACTTATGTTTAAAAGTGCTATCAAGATGATTAACTAAAATTACCATGAATTTCAGCCAAAAAAATTTTTTTTATTTATACAAATACACTGAATAGTTTTGATGACAATAGTTAAGTCATTAGGGTTAATTAAGATGTAAATATCTTATATACGCGATTCTTAGGTAAGTTAGGCTTTTATTCTTGAAAAATTGATCCATTAATTACAGCTGGGTATTTATTTGGTAGTATTTTATAATATAATTTTAAAATAAAAGGGTTGAGTATGGATGAGGAAAAATCCTGCTGCCTAATTCAATCACCCAAATACAAATGTCAATTCATATGGTCTATAGCCTAAACTATCAATTTAGATTAGTTAATTATTAGATTCTTTGATAAAAATAATAGTATTAAAATTTAGTTATTTTTTACAATCGATACAAGATTACTGTGTGGTATTAATTTGTATAAATTACATCTTTTAGGTAAATAGTTTAGAATTCACCACGTTGATATCAACAATGATATCAATTCTTCGTACTATCTTGTAAACACCATCAAAAATAAAGAAAATTTTTTGATATAATAAAGATGTTTAACTGTAAAAACAGTTAAAATATATGGCGAATTGATAATTTTATTTAAAATTAAATTCAGTTATAAATACAAAATAATTTTAAATTTTTTAAATATTGCCTGTTCATTTGTAAAATTTTATCTAGTATTAGAATAATTTATTTTTAAATAACTAGTTTCTGCTATTTTAGACTAAAACTTTAAGTAGCAAGGTCTATATTGTTAACGTCTTTAATCTGGAGTGTGTTTTTCCCCTCTGGATTTTTTAAAAACACACGAATTAAAATTATTTGTTTGAGTCTTTTAAGCAAAGTAAACCTAATGATGATATATTTATCTGTAAAGAATAAAAATAAATGCTAATTTTTTCTATTTTCAACTTGTAACTAGAAAGTATAAACTAGCTTTGAGTATGCGTATCTAATGTTACTTTTATTTGAAAAAAAAATTTCTTGAGAAAATAATAATGCAATTGATAGCACACTATTTCAATTTATTTTGTTGGCCTTAAAATCTCTAAGGTATTTAAGCATTATTTTATAAAGTCCGAAAGATATTAGGGCGAAATTAAAAATTTAAAACTATTCGGTAGATATAACTGAAACTATGTACAGTTCCATAGAACCTGACAGATTGCACAAGTTATTTTTTTTCAGCTATCAAATTTCTAGATAGTCAAACAATATTGCACGAAATTTTCACTTTTTAATTCATTGAGATAATTTAAATTATCTCCTTCAAGTTGCATTAGATATCTTGTGTAGTGCAATAAAATGTAATAATACAGTTGATACTACTATTCCTTGAACTATCGATTGTAATTAAATTTTTAAAAGATTTATATTTCCTTAACTGCCTTTATAAACATAGTAAACAAGAATTTGAAACAATATACTATCATTTCCAGGTTTATTACGAGGTTTAAAACTTTGAAAAATCATAAAGGTATAGAAATCGTAAATTTTGTGAAATTTTAAAGGCTTTTATGATCATGATGTTATCAACAAGTATCAAAAGATAGACTCCTCCTTTCTGGAACCCATCTGAATTTGATATATTTCCAGGACAAAAATAAACTTTATAATCATTTTTCCAAACTCAAAACTGCTAACTATTGCTACAAAGGATCAGAACAAAGGAAAATTACAGTCATTTTTTATTTTTTTTAATTAATAAAAAAATTATCTTCAATGATGACGGGTATTTGCACCTTATCAACAAAAAAAATTAGCTAAAAATCGATAGTATTACATCCAAGTAGCTATAAATTTTAAAAAAAACTTTATACAATTTTCATCTAGCTTATTTTCATAACTTCTATTAACCGCAATTTTTTATTTTTTCAACGTAGAAGTTTATTTTTATTAGGAAGGGGGGGGAAATCGCTATATAAACTCAATAAATATTTAGAATATTTTATCTAGAAAATGCATTTTGTATGGACTAAAATTAAATGTTTTGAATGCTTCGCAAATCTTTAAAATATAGCAAGCAAATTTCATAAATTATTTTCTCAACCAAGCAGGCATAAGGTAAGAATTAATAAAAAAGATTACAGCTATTTCAGATATACAAGTCAAATATACATGTTTAAATAAAATTGTAATATGAATGCATTATATTCATTCTATACAAAGCTTGGTTTGTAATTATTTCCCAAAAGTAAAAATTTTATAAAAAATAATAAGTCTAAATAACTGCTCGTTTTGCATAAGGCTTAAAATGATAGGGGAGCCAAGAGAGAATAAAATATTCTGTTTTGCATAGCCATGATTAATTTATTCGACATTATCAAGGGTTAAACCATTAAATGAATTTTAATAAAATATAATTTTGAGCTTCTATTCCAGTGGATAGATTATAATTACATTATAAAAATCAGCTCAACGATAAAATTTTAATATTTTTGGTTATGAATGATTCAGCAATTTAATTCATTTGAATTATGCTTCAAATCTTAGGAATAGAGCCGGCCACTACGTAAACAGCGAGTTTTACTTTATTTCTGTCAATGAAAGAATCGACACTTGTTTCATATATTAAAGTCTTATATTAATTTTTTTATAGAAGAGGAATAAAGGAATTAGTAGCTTCTATTTTCAAGCTGATCATTATTGAGTACATTTAAATAGAAGCCCAAGTATAGTTAATGAATAGGGATATATTTAAAAATTTCCTAGACTAATTGAAATTTTAAACTAGATAATTATTATTGGCTGTATTAATTTTATTACCCAATAGATTTATATTCGAGATTTTTTTACATGCGATAAGTTCTACTATATCTCCAAAATAAACTCGAGAAATCTGGCATAAGTCGACTTAAATCTCGTAAAGTTGTAGATAATTAGGGCAACTTTATAATATTGGTAATTTATTCAGTTGTATATGTTCTTATTTGATGGCAAAAGATGGTTAGTGCAGAATTAGGAGTAAGTAGGCTATAATTGGCTCTATCACAATAGATGAAGCTAATGAGCTTCGAATGAGCTATTTATGCGTTTCCGCAATTACAGTCACTTATTATTAGCCATAGCAACTTGGCGAAAGAAAAGTAGTCAATAGTCGTAATTTTCAAGCGTGTGTAAATACAACTTTACGTCTGGCTTGTAAAAAATAGTCAATGCTTACACGTTGCATTTTATCGATATTTTCTATTGCCATAAATCAAAGCTGAACTCTTTTTCCTATTTATTGGTACTAAATATTATATTTTGTTATTAATTTCCACCTACTTTAAGCATCTAATAGAAATGGAATCAAGAAAAAGGAGGGTCTTTGGAGCTGTTCAAAAAGATAATAAAGACGAAAATACCATTTTAAATCCAATTCTGGAAATAGACTCTCCAGAAACATCATTATCTGAAGCCCCTACAATTTCCAACCCTGAGATTCCGGAAATATCTCTAGAACATGTCCAAAGCGCCAAACGAACATCATCTTCACAAAGTATAGATACTTCTGAACACGCTTTTCGAGAAGATGTCGCTGATCCAAATCCACAGACTTGCCCTATTTGCAACAATTTCTCGGGCACATTAGCCCAAATAAATAGACATTTGGACAGTTTTCATTTCAACAGCACCAGAGACGAGTAAGCTTTCCTTTCATTTTTAATTTTGTTATAAATGCTATACTCTTTATTTTTTTAAATAAAAAAATACATAGTTTAAATAATCAAGACTCTGCAGCTGTCGATGAAATAAAAGACACTGTATTCAGTTTTTTACGCTCTGCAGGCCAAAAAGTTCGAGGCCTTGGGAATACTATTACAAAAGGGAAGCTAGACTCGGAGCTAGAAAGATTGGGCATTTTAGAAATAGATAATAATAGCGGCCATACCCTTAGTAATGATTTCATTCATCCTGAAGGAGTAATTCCTTTTCAATCCTCCGAAATTACTAATAATCAAAATGCTAATAATTCGGTAAAAGCCTGCAATTATGAAAATTGTAAAACCACCAAAGATCCCCAATTACCTTTTAAAACCTGTAAATTGTATGTGCCTTATCTTCAACTAGCTTTATAAATGATTGAAATGTCAAAAATAATAATAATTTTGCTTATTAACTATTTTTCGTAGATGTAAGAAAAATTATTGTTCAAAGCATGGCTCAAATTCTATTCCCACTACCGATACAAAATCTTTGAATGTGAATAAAAACTCCAAAAATAAAGGTATATGCCTTAACTGCTCTCTTGTAGACTTTGGCGGTTCAAAAAACAAAATTGGCCCTACTAGATCCCATTTTACTTTATATGCTGCGAAAAGAGATAAAAATATTAAAAGTACAATCCTCGAGGCCAACAGAATTCAAAGCCGTTTAGATAAAGTAACTTCACATTTCTCTTTTATTTTTTGTTACTTTTTTCTCTACTTTACCTTTTATTTATATTTATTTTGAAATTTTAGCTAACGAATCTATACTCGAAAAATCCTATAAAACCAAAATATTACAACATTATTGGAGGTAGCTCAAATAGCCCAATTAAATTCGACCCCTTAAATAATTCTCTTGCAGCCCTAGAAAAAAGCATAGTGGCTTGGGAAAGCGACAGCACTGCAAAAAAGTGCTATATTTGTCTCACAACTTTTGGAACTATTAAAAGAAAGCATCATTGTAGACTATGTGGCAAAATAGTATGTGGAAAACCTTCTTGTTTTTTGCGTGTTGAAATTCCCTTTGAAAAAAATTGTATTCCTGAACCTAAAAAACAAAATTGTTTTACGCTAAAAACTTGTCCAATCTGCTTAAAATCTTTACAACTTATTCAAGATAAAAATGAACCGGTAGAAAGCAGTTTACTTGTACAAATGTACGACCAGATGTCTTATTTTCGAAAAAAAGTCGATACAGGTCTTGAAAATATTAAACAGCTATTATTAAAGATTGAAAGTTCCAACAACACACAAATAAAAAGTAGGTTATTACAACAATCTAACCAATTAAGGAAAGAGCTCCTCCAGCAGCTTGGAAATTTTGATACAGCTAGGTAAATTTTTATGTTTTTTTTAATTACAAACGCTTTTCATCTCGTAACATAGTCTTATCCATTTTTAACAACATATACTATCCCTTTGCTATAAAATTTTAATCTCTATTTTTTGTTTTTTTAAAGTAAAAATATCCAAAAGCTTGGTGCCAAAAACTCTTCAAACCAAAGATTAAATAGCTCGATTAGAAACGCTGCTGTAAACATTTTGCAAGCGAAAACAGTTGAGATATCTTCAATATACCAAGTGCTTTTGTCATACAATAGCAAAATAGCGAAAAAACCCGCCGGAATAAATTCTTTGGATAAATCTGCCGAAAATAGAGTGAGCCTAACATCCTTAATTTTGTCTAACAACACTGACCAAATACCCTCAGGCGGAAACCTTAAAGACGCTTCAGCAAAAGACAACCCTAGCTCGCTCAAAAACCTTGAGTCACAGCTATTACCTACAAACGAAAGTAATATAAATGAAGAAAGCGTCCCTCCTCCGCCGCTGCCAAACAGAAAAAGCGATCTCAGCTCTGTGAATACTTTGGAAACAAGGCCTATCTTTGACGTAGATTTAATAGACGAAAGTGAAAATTTCCAACATCAATTGCAAGAATTTGATAAAATAAATGCTAACCTGAGTAGAGAGGAGCTCATATCTAAGCTTGGGGTATTAAGGGAACAGAGAGTCTTAGTTCAAAGCTATATAAAGGAACTTAATAGCAAACGTGAATGGGAAAGTGTTTTAAGCCTTCACGAAAATTTCAACGATTTAGAAAATGAAATATCGAGCATAGAGAAAATGCTATAATATAGCATGTAAATTAGTTTTTGAAATTTTTTTATAACTAAACAAGCTAAAATATAAATCAAAAATATCTAGTCTCCATTTTTTTATTTATTCTATTTTCTATTTTTTTTCGTTATTTACTCGAAGTGATTATTTTAACAAAAAAAATTCTTTTTTGGATCAGATTTGGCTAATTTGGGTAAAATATTAATTTAAAAAAAACAGAAACAATATCCTTGACCATGTTGTTAAAATTTCAAAAGATTAAATTACAGTTTGTATTTTGTGGTACAGCGGCCTTGAAAAATAGCGTGTACGTATGTATATATTTTCTTTTCTGAAGGCAACGTTGGAGGAAATAGTATAACGTTGTGCAGGTTTATTCTGGCTTTAAGGGTACAAGTGTCATTCCAGAAACATTTCCACATAACAAGATGTAAATTTTTTCAGCTCCCTAATGTATTAAATAAATTTATCAAATAAAATTAACGAAGAATAAAATCGGCTTAGTAGCTCAAAGAAAGATAAAGTTATTGTGTATTTTGATTGAAAAATATTATGTCTTACTCGCGTTGATGGATGGGCCAACCAGACAATAAAAAACAGTTTAAGCATATAATAATAGGGGATCCAATATAGCAGGAAATGGGAAAAGTATTCTGCCAAATTGAGAGCTGCGTAAATAACCCAGTATGTAATCCACAGGATCATGTCTTTACTCTGACTTGGATCCTGAATAGCTCGTAACGAGCAGCTCGAAGCGTAAAAAAATCCTATTGTATTAACGATCAGTCCTGCAGCAAGATTGAAAAAAACCAGCAAGAAAATCAACAAGCTAGCACCAACGCCAAAGTATACTTTTGAGACGCGAGTTTGACTTTGAAAATAGTTGAAAAACCAGTATTGTGAAAGGAACAAATCGATTTTTCGAAACGAAACCTGCAACTCTGCTTTTATTTGGTCCATGACTATAAAAGAAAGTCGTATGAT
>LSSN01000165.1:0-11514 GCA_001970855.1 Smittium culicis
ACTACACCATATTACAATCGTCTTTGTTTCGAATAATTTTTTTTATATCCTTTATACTAACTGAAATTTTTGATAAATTATCAGGAGCGAAGAGTTTACTTTGGTTGAATTTGACCTGCCGCTCACTGATACTTCGATTGACTCGGATATGTATTTGATTCCAATTGTTCTCAAGGTCCCAAATACTTACCCTAGCTACAAGAAATATCAAATATCTGGAAATCTCAATCTAGACAAATTAGTGCCCACTATTAAAATTGACCCTCAAAACGTCAGATCCAAAAAAAGAAAGCCATCATCTTTTGCTAAAAGCATCTCTGAAAAATTCGTTAATGTCGAAAATTCGTTTTTGTTATATGCTGCCGAATCCCCCCAAATTTCGTTACCAGGACTAATAAGGTGGCTTGATGTGAATTTCACCAGTTTATTAAATGACGAGGATAAATCCAAGGCACAGAATTTGTCTAAAAATGACGTGATAAAAACAGTTACAGAAAATATGAATAACCTTGAGATTAGCTCCAATCATATTGATGGAGCTTCTTCAGAGGAAACGATGAGCGACTCGAATGCCGACACTAAATTCGAGGTCTGGCCTGTACGAAAAGGGATTGAAATGAAATTTGGAAGATCTCAGCTTGAAAATGTTCAATTGATAACTTGTAAAAAACTCAATCTCAGTGTTAAATGCGGAAAGTGCAAGAATATATTCGAATTTGCAAATTTATTGCCAACAACGAGTAAAGATAATGACAAACAGGCCTGGACTGCCTGTCCAAACTGTAATCAAATGGCTGGACTACGATTTAGAAGCGGTTGGATTCATCAAAGTTCTAACTCGCTAGGTTTTTTGGATACTAGTAACGCTTCACCAGTCGACCTTCGCCCAAGCGAGTATATTCTTACTTGCGATTCATGCCTTAACGAGTGTGATTCCATAAACGAAAACAACAAAATTGAGCCAAAAAACATATCCAACAAGAATTCTTTTGAGTTAATTCTGAATACAAGAAAGCAGATGAACTGTCGAAATTGCCATGCTAGAATGGCTGTCACACTAATGGACTTTTCGTTTACCCAACTCGTTCCTGGGTTTAAGCTTGGTGACACCAAGTCATCACAAGCTCAGATATCAAAAGCGCTTGAGAAAGTGAGTGAAATGAAGAAGAAAAAAGCCGGAGCTAATAATAGCAACATTAAGGCCTATGGCATTAAGTTCGTTGATCTTTCTGAAGAATTACAAAAACATGTTCTTTTAGCTTACGATGCTAAAGAGTGGATCAAAGAAAATAAGGAAATCAAACAACGTTATCTCAAACCATTTTATAAGCTCCAAGAAGAAAATCAAGAGCTAGATAAAAAAATATTAATATATTGATAAATAATATAAAATTCGCTAGAATGGGTAATGAGGGTGATGTATCAGGTGTTGCTGATTGTATATTATATTTAGCCGGGTTAAATGCTAAAAATGGATTCAGGGTAACTTATGAATATATACAAATTGATAACTCAAGACCAGATATCACAGTAGCAATCTATGTTATAGAAAATGATATAATACTTGTAATAGTTTTAGAATTAAAACGCAATCAAAGCGATCCAAATAAAATTATTAATCATGTTGATCGTCTTAAAGGATAATTGTATGTAGAATATTTTAAATATGGAATATTAATGTATGCAAATAAAGCATATTTTTATACTGTTCAAGGTTTTAATACAATTAAAGATA
Organism: Smittium culicis; assembly: GCA_001970855.1. Classification (NCBI taxonomy): domain Eukaryota; kingdom Fungi; phylum Kickxellomycota; class Harpellomycetes; order Harpellales; family Legeriomycetaceae; genus Smittium; species Smittium culicis. Next base: position 1,736 of record LSSN01000165.1, read on the forward strand.
ATGATCATCAGTATAGCATTATTATATTGAATTATGAGGGTATAATTAAAAAGCTAATTGAAATTTAAAATAAAACGTACAGAATATATAGAGATTAGTTTTTAAAATTTATATTAGTTATAATAATTAATTTTATGTTTCTATAATAAAATAAAAATTATGCTCCATAATCTTAAAGGGATTCAAGAATAGACTTTATTTAATTACACTATAAAAAAAATGGGATGAAGAAAGCAGTAAAATTAAACAAAAAATCACCAATCTTTAACATAAGGAAAAAAATCTTGATAATAATAAGCAAAATTTTGATAAGTTATTGAATAAAAGAGTAACTAAAAATGAATTTATTAATTAACAGATCATAAAAAGATATTTTGAATTTCAAAAAGTTCTTATCTTAGTGAATATGGCTATAGTAAAGGTAAATATTTAATTGAAAACGGATAAACTCCCGCTTAAAAATGATCTTCATTTTAAATGTGACATTAGGATCGCAGAGAATTACTAAAAAAATAAACTCTAACAGTTTAAAATTTAATTTTTTAATGACTTTTTAAAAAATTTTTTATTTAAATTTTTCTTCTTTTGATCCAGCTCAAATGAGGCAGCTTGGAAAGCTTTTTTTTGGGGATGGGGGGGACGGGAGTAGACTAGAAAATCTTTTGGCATGCTTCGTTCTGGTAACTCCTACCGAATTATTGAACTGGCAACAGCAAAATTTCTAGATGAATTTGTGCTACCTGATTGAAAATACTTGAAAGATTTAGTGAATCACCTACCCCCTTGAGCCGATGCCCAGTGAGTATGGAGCTGCTAGAGCGGCGGAGAGGAGTTGGATAGAATTTTCGTTTTAAAAATTTGTATTTTTTTTAAATATTTTATTATAGTACATTATAAAATTTTGTATTATTTTAAATGTATTCCTCGTATTTAAAATAAAGGTGATGTGATGTGGCGGCTTAAGATATCAATCCTAGGGCTTTTTGATTTTCTATTAAATAAATTATTATTAATTTTACTAGTATTTTTTTATTGATTACTTGTGGGATCTTAAAATAATTCTAAGCTATTATTTTATAAACTTTTTAGCTAAGCACTCGGGGAAAGGTACGATCGGTATCCCTGATTTTTAGGGTCAGGCTTTTTTTATGCTTTGACGCTTCTAATTTGAGATATCTATTTCTAATCTCTGAGAACATTTAGATTTAATCGACTATTGATAGTCTGTGTGGTGTATAATTTATTCGAGATTGGAATCCTGTAAAAATCATATCCAATAATAATTTTTATTTTACGACCTTTTCACAAATCATCCCAGATTTTCCCCAATCTCATAATTTTACTATCATCGGTTTAATATCAATGGCTGTTCTTATGAATGAGTTGATTTAGTCGTTGTATTGAGCCACATTATTTTATTATTAATTGAGTGTTATATAGTTCTATATTATTAACCGCTAGCAGTATCAGAGCTGTCTTGTAACATCTTATTTCGGTGCGTATCAAAAATTCTTGTGTTTTATTTAGTCATTATTTGACAAATATTTAGCTTGGAAGAAACTCCGCTGATCCATCAAGCCATTAAACTCTATCATTTTTTTGTGACATCAATCTTTTACACTTTTTTTGATCGGATATTGTAGTTTTCAGCTTTAGTAGCAGTGTCTTGACAATCTACTGATTTTATATGTCGGTTAACAGGATTACTGACTATCATAGCTGTAATATCAGAGTAATGTATAGCCTGTTCCAAGTGCTATACTTTACAGCTTGCCATATCAAATTCGATAGACAGGATCCGTATTGAATCCTGTAGTCTGAGTTTTGGTCCCCAGTTAATTCACTCCTTTGGTTTTTTTATCTGGAAACCAGATTTAGTATGCTTTTAGCTTCTTTTTTCGACTTAATTAAAAATTTAATCATGTGAATGTAACTGAATAGCGTATTAAGTGTGTCTATTTCCGGGTCTGTAGAAGAAATTTTCGATCCTTTCTCTAACCTACTTGGAGCATTGGCTGGATTAAATTCCGAATGAATGAAGTTATCTGGGAGCAACTGTTAGTTTTGAATCAATCTGACAATATCTGATCTTAAATTTTCAGTAATTTGATCAAAGTAGTAACGTCAAGTTTCAGTACATACATAACCCTGATCGAGATGCTCGAGTAAAAAACGAATGATTGATCTATGACCTTATTTAGGTGCAGTATGAATAAAATATTTAGGTTTTCTTTAGGATTGATGTGCATCAATGCTTCCTTTGGAATCCGCATTCCAGTTTAGAAACTTGAGTACATGACTGCACCTCATACCTTGCGCTGAATTCTGTAAATATTTTCGGATCTAGTATATCTAGTATGGATTACTGCCCACAACATTTTTTAAGTTTCTCTTTCAAAAATCTCAAATTCTGTACTGCTGTACGTGTGAATTTTGTTTCAGCAGTCAAGAATTTCAGATTGAAGGATGTGGTTTTTTACAAATATAGCAGCTTTAATTGCATTAAAGTGCAGGATGAATGTTCAATAACATCTTTTTTTATTTCCGTTAAAGTTTTCTAAGCCGCTCAAGGTAGTCTTTCCGGTATTCAAAAGCTTGATAGCTTCTCTAAGTAGATCCCTGAACTTTGATTAATGAATTTTCGGAGTTATATCCCGCGTGTCTATTTTCATTCCTTGATGATATATTACTTGCTTTAGAGGTGGCTGAAGATTTTTTCTCTTTGATCTTGTACCCTATCTCGATAAGCTTGTAGCAAATATAAATGCTGTCGAGATGCATAATTTCTTGAATTAACCTTAAAGAATTAAATCTTCAAGTTATTCATATACTCGCATACCCAGTGATCGATCCCAGTTATGAACTAATTTTAGGACTTTGGCGAAAGTATTAGGTCTTATCATCAAACAAAAAGGGAGTTCGTCATCTTGTATGCTCGCTGCTGTCAGTTTATCCTAGGTAATCTTCTAAAATAAACCAATAGATGTTTATTTATTTATCGAAAATCTAAAAACCGCCCTAAAAAAAAAACAAAAGCAAAAAAATTTTTACTTTTGTTCTATTTTTTTTGTAATTATATGCTGAAAACAATTAAAGAGTGTAAAGACCCACTATGAGGTGAAAGAGGCATAGAATTACTATGGGGGTGGGGGGTTTCCCCGATTATTCCCAATTTTTCATACCAGGCTGCTTCCGGATGGTCTATCTTTATTTAGCTAATCTTTTCAATTAAAACCTTATAAAAACCCCTCCAAGGCCTAAAAAATTTTATTATTAGTCGAATATTTTTCTACTTAATTTTTTATTTTACCTTCTTTTACTCTAACATCGACTTTATTAAGTTCTTACCATAACATACTCCCTTCTCACGGGGACCAAATTACGAGGAGGATGGATCGACTGAGATTCTGTAGACCCCACCAACCACTGTTCTATATAATTCTAGGTCTGGCGAGAGTACCGAAGCGGAAAAGTCTACCCCAATTGGCAGCCTCCCGATACAGCTCCACAAAAATCGGAGATATTTTTGAAAGTTTATGCGGATCATGTTGATCATAAAAACATCCTATATATTCAACGACATCATATTTATTAGAAAAAAGCTCTATGAAATATTGATTGCAATGTTACCATTTTTTAATTATTTGGATAGATATATATATTCAATTTCCTTAGTCCATGCACTGATCTGAGTATCTATATTATTATTGGCACCACAATGAGGTTAATATAGAAGAAAGAATATCTATGCCTCATCTCCGCTATTTCTATTTTGAAAAAGGGGATAAATCTCTGTTTTTTAGAGTCTTATGTGCGTCCAAGCAGATTTTAGTATCGGTGAATATCGTATTGTGCTTCAGATAAGGTGAAACCGACAGAATGTGTTTTTGGAGGTGCAGAATATTCCGCTTTTCTGAATGCCATCATTAACCTCTACTTGACAATATTTCCCGCCTAATATCTTTCTTCAACTATTTCCACCAATTTAGAAACTTTTTGAATCGGCTCCCTACAGTGGGTCATTTCTGCGATTCACTGAGACCCTTTTAATCGATAAATCCCTTTCCCAAGAAAATTTGACTGCTGCGGGTGTCTGTACAGACTCAGTGGGTCGCTCCTGAATTTTTTTTCTGTTTTTACTCGTTTTGGGGACTAACTTTTGGCGCCTGCGAAATAGCATTATGGAATCTGGAGCGTTTTCACATATCCATGCTCGAGATTAAGATTTCAATTTTTTTCTTGTAAATATGAGGCTAATTCATTAAATCAAGTAGTTGATACGTCAAACAATTGAGAAATATATTCCTATTGATCTTATCTAATCTTCACTGAGTGTTTGTGGATGATACATTGAACTGTATAGCCTAAATGATGTTTTATATATATCATGTCCACATCAGTCAGTTAAAACTGAGTTATCCAGGATCCTATTGTGAACTCAGTAATCGATCGTATGGTTTCTAGGGCCATGTTAATTGAATTCCATATAATGTGCTGTTGATAATAAATAGTGATGATGATGCCGAATATTTTAATTCCGGTGGAATTAGTGCATAGAGCTGAATTCCCGAAAAGAGTGAATTGCCTCATTTCGCTCTTCATCTTTCAACAAAGTGCAAAAAATATCCCATTTAATTTAAAGACGAGCTCCAAAAAGATCTTAATAGACGGAAAATTCAGTGAAATGCATCCTTTAATTTACATACGGGAATTTCATCTTGGCGTTATTACTCCATTAATTGAAGACATTCCCTAAATATATCAGTAAACACGCTGACATGAAGTAGGATGATGAGCACCCGATTGTTACCTTTTTGATCAAAAATTTTATAATAGAATAAGTTTTAATGAGTTTTTTATAAAAAATTTTTTATTTAAAAGAATTAAAGTGAGACTCATCCTCAAAATTATTTTATTTGATAATTATTTTATAATTTATTTAAATTGCATTTTTATGATGCAAATACTTAATTTTTTCAGTTAATACTAGTGGCTTTTTTTACAAAAATTTATCCTTCTTTATAAAATATTAATAAGATAACATATCTTAAATAAATAATTTAATATAAATTTCTGAAAATCTTTTGCTTTCCTTTGGCATGATTGGTTTAATAGTAAATTTCATTGTATAAACCCTTAATATCCGACTGAAGCTAATTATTCTTTTTGATCTGTCTTAGATTATCTATCAAATATATTAATACTAATTGCAATTCAATACCAACATCTTAATGATAGCAATAAATTGTCTTTACTTATTCATTATAGTCAATATAGCTATTTTATGACATCTTAATTTAAAGAGAGAGCGCTCTATATATATTTTCTTTCATTATATTCTTACTATATGATCATTATATATAACATTTTCTTTGGTCAATGACTGTTCCAATTTTACCTGAATATGAGCCTTTACACTAGAAAATATGATAAGGATATCAACTAGGTGCACTTTAAATTTATTCATACATTTTTTTTTATCATTTTATTCAAGCATTTTCATTGATTTTTAGTTTTCGTTGTTAATTATCCAATCTCACGGTAACACACGATATGTCTCCTTTCCGAGTTTCTGTAGCCATTAATGCCAACATATACTGCTAAATTATGAGCACATGTCAAGAATTCCTGAAGACTCCAAGTATCTAGGTACAAGGTATGAATATGTCCCAGCAATCTACATGCTATTTGATTTGTGAAATGTGTCAAAGGTGGTTTTTTCTGAGCACTGAACTCTAGGTTCCCTAAAATATCTAAAATTTAGTCCTATGGAGCTAATGTTTCACGCGTACCATCTTAGATTCGACAGTGCTAAATATATATAACATATTCCCAAGCTATAATTATTCGAGTAATCAATTATTTTTACCGAGTTTATATTTCTATTTAATTTTTTATAAAATAATAAATCTAAATATTCGCATAAATAAAAATAAGAAATTAATTTAATTTCAATCTATCAAAACTAGTTCATAAAAATGTAATATAAAGATAAAAAATATTAAAGACAGTGCTTTATTTTATCTGAATTAAAATAACATGATTGAATTTTAAATTATTTATCTGATTAACGGTTGTCTATTCATAAAATTAAAACAAATATCCAATTAAAGACTCACAAAAATCAGTATATAATAATGTCTTGTTTATAATGTGCTCCCAAATAGATTATTGCATTAAAATTAATTCAGTAATAATATTCATTTATAATCGATTGTTCTGCTCTGAATATTGGTTCCTGAAAATTTTATTATAAAATCAAATTTATACATGTTATTATCAAATGTATTCATTCTTATATTATTTTCTTGGCTAAATAAATTTTTAGATGAAAAAATAGTATTAAAACTTCTATAGTTATAGACATCGAAGTTTTGAGCTAATTCTTGACGATACTTACTCTTGTTTATTGTGTTGATTTCCTGGGACTTATCGTGAATTTTGATTTATTTATTAGGTTTAAAGTTTAGTAACTTATCAAGTGGATAATATAGATGAATTTTTTTTAATTGGCTACACTTTAATATGAATTCGAAATGTATAATTTAATTTGTTTTTTTTTTTAAAATTTGCATAATTTTATGTAGCTCGTTGAATTTTAATCAGGGTATTTTGATAATAGTAATAGTTTCTAGTAAAAATTTCAAGCATTTTTAAATTAATTAGTGCTCTTCAAAATTCATTTGCTTAATTAAAGCTGTAACGTTTTTCAACTAATTGCTAAAATATATTTCTTTTGTATCGTACAATAAATTAATTATTTTTTACCTTCTACCGGTATGGAATTATTTTCCGTAAAAAAAAAATACCGGTATGGAATCATAGACTAAAGCTGATTCAACAGATTCCTTTTAGTATTTCTAGCCGATTTAAAATCTCTTCAAAATAATCAAAAAATATTAATCAAATAGTAATATGAAGAGAATGGATGAATTTCTGCATATTCTCGCACGAGCTTTAAAGATGTAAAATCTGAAACAATAAATTATACATCGTAAGTTCTGAGAGCTAGTTCTACTTTTGTAGCCAGTATGAATCGAATGCAAGCTTATTGAATTTCTATAAAAATTGATCTAATTTATAAAATAAGTCTTTAATCGACGAGTTTTATTAATTATAAAAATAACATTATGGACCAGAAGTTATAATATTGTTTATAATATGTTTGAGTAACTTTAATGAAGAATATAAATAACATTCCAAATAATAATACAGAGTATTAATCAGTAATAAGTATTGAATATAAATACTACTGACTTTGAAAACTTTCAGTTTTTATAAAAGATATATAGTCGCAATAATCAACTTTATCTTTATATTCAATCAAAAATTTAGGAGTGAGCGAAGTAATACTTGTTATAGCTTTAAAACACCAAGTAAAAATAAAAAATATTTTAGTAAGCTTTTAACTTTTTCTTTTTTTTTTTTAGGTAGAATTTGCATTTATCCAATTCAGTAAAAATAGAGGAAAATATCTGTAATATTAATAAAACTTATTTAAAGATAAGAGGTTTGAATAATAAAAATATATTGAATACGAGCTTAATGCATTATTTTTTAACCCGAAGAATTTTTTAATGAGAGTTTAAAAATTATATAATATCTAGCGATAGAAATTTTATTAAAAATGTTTGTCTTTCCACTTTTTTCGAGAGTGTTCCAACTTTGTAGTTTAGAATTCTTTATATTCCAAAACTTAAACGCTATACTGTTCTTTTCCTTGTATGATTAAAAAATACGTGGAAAAGTAATTATTTTAATTTTTTTCCCTATAATAGATCAGCTCATTGGTTAGGCTATTGGCTCTTGTTAAATTCTCGTATTCTCTTTGTGTCTATAGATGCTCTTTGTAAAATAAAATTAAAGGTAATTTTTTGATGATGTTATTTTCTCCTTCGCTAGATTGATTTCTAACAATATTTATAGATGCTCTTTGTAAAATTTTAATATGATCTAATAGTTAGTAATAAGAGAATTGAAGTATTTTTATTGGCGATTTAATTTCACGCTACTACAAATAAGTTGGAAATTAGTTAGCAACTCAAAAGTATCGTCAAGAATAATACAAAAAACTTCAAAATTTTTAAAAAAATAGTACTACTCATAGAAAATATTTAAACTATTAAAAAAACGAACTTATGTAGTAGATTTTTAGTAATTTTCATCTGCCTTTATTCTCGATTAAGGAGTTGAAATATAAGGACTAATATTTAGAAAGGTATTTTGTTATCGTAATTTGTCTTTAAAATAAATAAAAAGTAATTTATTCAATTTTTTTTTTATTTTAAGAATTAGAAATCTTTTAAGATTTTAAATATTTGATTTTCAATTTTTAGGAACTGTTAACTCTTTATTACAATACGTCTATATTTATACTAAAAAATATTTATAATCTGTTTACTAACAATTTTTCCGTTAGAATGCCTCATGAGAATGCATGGATATCGTTATTATTTCAATATAATTTCTATTTAATCAAATGCGACTTAGTTTAAATATTAAGGCATGAGTAAAGTTCTCCTCGTTATAATATGCAACTTCGTTTTATTGTATATTATTTTTTTCCTTTTTATATAAGCTTTTTTTTACAATAGCTATAAATTTTCATTGAAATTTTTTTTCATAATGTTTGATCCAATCAGAACCTTTCGTTTTTTAATTCAATTATAACAAAATATGAAAAATTTTCAGAAAATGAAATTTGTATCGGAGAGGTTGAATCTTCCTTTTTCCCTTTATTTCATTTCGTTTCGCTTTCTTTTCCTTTGATTTCGACTTTCTACTTAGCTTAATTAAATATATTTAAACTCGTTTATGTAACTAATCTGTGAAATATTTACGAAAATTTTGAAAACAGTTAAAAAAATATTTTCATATAGTAATATTATATTAAATAAAAAGTTTATCAAATAAAATATAAATAGTTTCGCATAGATTACTCCGTTCAAAAAATATAAAACATGATAAAATTTATACATTATCTTAATATAATACTATTATATAACATTTGAATGAATATGAATCATATTATAAAATAAAATATAAATTGTTATATAATGAAGAAAATTAAAAATTAATTGAATTAGTATACCGCATATTTATTGAAAGTTAAAATTAAATAATGAGAAAATATAACCTCAATAAATGATGTTATTAATCTGATATAAGCATTTATAAATCTTTGTTTAATGAATAAACGAGTGAAGGTTATAAAATATGTCTAATATTTTAAATTTTGCTGAAAATAATAAATTATTTATCAATATTCAAGATAATTAGCTACCTATGTTATTCATTTTTTAGAGAAAAGTCATTAATCGATAAAATTTTAATCTAACTTGTATTGAATAACACATTTTTACTATGGTTTTATTTATAAAAAAATCTTGAATTATCCCATGGAGAAAACATAACAATTATAGAGTCAAATGTCAAATCTATTGGGAAAATTATAGCAGGTAGCATAACTGAAATTTTTTGAATAGATTAAATAAAAATATTACTTATACTATAATCAGCTGAATATATCAAACTCTATATAATTATAATTTCTCAATTTTTTAATAATACTAAATCTTGGCTCTATCTTTTTTTGGATTAAATATTATATAAAATGTATTGAAAAAGGTATAAGCTCTTGTTATTTATCCCCATTTCTCTTTTATAATGCCATTTATTATTATTATTATTATTATTATTATTATTATTATTATTATTATTATTATTATTATTATTATTATTATTATTATTATTATTATTATTATTATTATTATTATTAT
>LSSN01000166.1:2813-25330 GCA_001970855.1 Smittium culicis
AAAAAAAAAAAAAAAAAAAAAAAAAATGTCAAAAAGAATGTAGTAACATATCAGCAATAAATATATAGTTTATAAAAAAAGTTAACATATAAAGTAAGGCTAATAATAAAAACTTTTTAAATTTTAAAAAGCTTAAAATTAAGTTTATAATATTCAGAATTTCGAAATTTGAGCTAGAAAGTTAAAAAAAAATCAAAAAGCAAAAATCAGATTACAGTGTACTATGGTGATATTTTTTTTTTGCAAAAAAAAACGTAAAAAACAAAAAAATAGTATTGTACATAAAATTCAACTAGAAAAAAACATCTGATACTCAGAATTCTCGAATTCGAGCTAGAAAGTGTATAAAATAATATCAGCAAAATTTCGCCGGTTTTCGCCGGTTTTTCATAAAGTGAAAAAATCGGCAAATAAAACTAACTTGTAAAAAAGTATAAAAATGTAAATATACTATAGATTTTTTGAAATTGAATTTTAATTTCGGTAAAAGCGCAGGAATTTCTATCAATAATTATTAGGCTTTAAAAATTGCTATATATAATCTTAATTCGGCTGTAGTAGAATGTATTATGTACTAAGAATATATTCGAAATTAAATATTAATTCAAGAATGTAAATAACATTAAAAAATTAAAAGGTAAAAATGTGGGGTTTGACGGTCACTAAATATATACTTAAATACAATCAGTATTGAAAGTATATATAGCGTATACATTCCCATCGATGATACCTCCCCCCCATCCTACACACACTCAATATCAAAATATAATAAACTTAAACAATTCCTACAATCACTTCTAATTTTTTTAAATTCCGGCGATAATTATACACTATTATCATAAATAATACCAAAATTTATACTATTATTTAAAAAACTAATACTATTAATATCTGTAGGAAAAAATGATAACACTTGGTATTAGATCTTGCAGCCCGTCCTGTTTTTATAACCTTGATGGAATAGAGAAAAGCAGACTGTGAAAGAAATTCAATGATTTTGGTAAAAAGATATCAAACAGAGACACAGAATGTATTGTAAAATATACTCTATTCAATTTAAGGTTAGGACGGTCTATTGGAAATGATATCTTTTCATTTTCTTACGATAAAATGAAAAATATCATTAACAATATATGATAGCTCCGCTCAAGCTTATCAACTGGCAGATATCAGAAATCGACCATCCTATCACTGGTAGCTTCAGAATTTTCGCCGTCTCAGCTTAGTAGCTTCGGGTTTGAGTTTTCAAGAACTCAGCTCAACACTGCGAAGCAAAAAGCAAGCGAAGATCAGTTCACTCTAGACGATTACCAAAGAAACATTCCTAAATCAAGATCTACTGTTGATCAAACCGTCGTTGATTTAGTAAAATCATACCTCCACCGCTACTCTCAGCTATCTTCTATAACAGAAAGAAGAGTCGGTGAAGATAGCTACAGTCTCGGAACTCTGGTAATTTATTTAACCCAGACAAAGAGTTATATATATCACCAGCTATTAAAGCAAAACCTGGGTCTGAAATTGGGACTGAGTACTTTCTACAACGTCTGCCCAAAAAATTTCAAAAAACCGACCAAAAGAACAAATATGTGTAAGGTGTGTGTTGCAGGATCAAAGGTTGAAAAGATGTACCGATCGGCAGTTTCAAGTCATGGAATAGACTCAGAGAGCGCATGAAAACTTGTGAAGACATACCAAGATTTTAAGGATCACAAAATTTTGATTGACAAACAGAGGGGGTGATTTAGCAGCTTAGAAGGAAATTTAGGTAATGATTCATGTATTCTATTTTATGATTTAAAAGGTTGTTTTAAGATTTTTGGGATACTGTTGGAATATTTGGATGTTTTTTATGCTAGGGGTTAGATTTCTGTCGCAGTGAAAAATTATGATAAGGTCTCTGAATCTTTATCGGTTCAGAATAGATAATGTTTCGTTATCGGGAAAACAATTACGGCAGTTATGTTTCTTTTTTCCTGATAAAGGGGGGGGGGTTGTGAATCATTTAGACCACGATTAAGGAATTTAGCTTACATTATTCTATTTATTTATTTATCGAAACTCTATAAAAAAGAAAGATAAGCCATATAAATATTGTGGAAAAGTCTGGATTTTGGGTAGGGGCATAAAAAGTTTCTTTAAAAAAGATTAAGTTTGAATAAAACCAACCTAAATAAATTACTTAATGACTCATAAATTAGTCCTAGTTTTATAGCTAGGTTTATGGAATAATAAAACCCACGATATTTCATATTTGTGTTTTTGGATTTTATATAATTCTAATGGTTATATTAAGATGAGATAGTATAATTATTTGTCCAAAAAAATCATTCATGGCTCGGAGTATGCTCTTAACTGTTTATTCAAGCTGCTAAAATATCCTGATTTTTCTATTTTTAAAAATATTTACTTGTGGAGCGATTCCAGCCTTCAATTTAGAAACATCAAATTTCTTTATGTATTAGTGAAAGCACTTCCGGAGTCATTTCCAGGAAAAAAATTCTTTTTAAATTATTTTTTAGAAAACCATAGAAAAAGCTACGTTTACGGCCACTTTGGCGTTCTTTCAAAGTGGTTCGATGAATCTGAATCTATTATGGATATTACTTCTATCGATGATCTCATGGGTATTTTTAGATCAAAAACTTCTGATCTTGCAGCACAAAGAGGGGTATATACTGATGATTTTGGTTATAACTTCATCAAATATGACCAATATACTCCAAGAGGATATAAATATACTATGAGAATTGATGGTTTGTAGAATTATTTATCATTTTTTAATCCTAATATTTATTCAATGGCGTGACCTATTAGTACTATGTCACAAAGAGATTATGATCCAAAAAAAATTTTTAGACTAAAAGTTTATAAAGATGTTAGAAATTATATATTATGTAATGATTCAATAAAAATTGGACTTAAATCACCCTTGGAATTTGGTTACAGAACCGAATTCCATTTTTTATAATAGATAAATAAGATTAACTTCTCACTTTTTGGGAGCTAAACTTTTCAATCTTTTATTATTTCTCCTTTTATTATTCTTAATAGTCTCGTTTATTTATATTAAAATAAATTAAAACTGGTATGTAATGGGTGCAATTATTATTTATACATTTTCCCAATAAGATTGAAGACTTTCCACTACACTTTTGCATAGACAATCAATTGAATAGAAAACATTAAACTCTACAGAAATAAAACAGCAAGAATAGATATATAAACAGGAGCTTAGCCATCCCAAAGACAAGTCTAAGCTTTTCAAAAATTATTCTTATTCTCGTTTCCTCGTCCTAGTTCTTGTCCAGTTTTATTTTTATATTCCCCATTATATCTTAATAAATCATATTTCATCCAACCTGCCTTCTGACATGATCCCTTAAATATTGAAAAGCTTTTTTCCATAAAACTTAATTTACCAATTCAGTCCAAAAAATTACCCAGTTCATATTTAACCAACAAAAAACTTGATCCTGAAACCTGAAGCCATGAATAACACAATAAGAAACCCGAAAACAAGACCTTTTTTCCCTGAAACAATCAGGAACAGTCAGATAAGACGATGAAACTAAACTTTGAACCTGAGGCCAACACCTAAGCCAACCCAAATCTTGGTCAAACTATGAACCCCACACCGCTACCAGAGCCGTTTGCCTTCCCTGACATCACAGCTGTGCCTGCTACCAAGCTAATTCCGGAGACTACTTTTAAGCTCCCAGATGCCATCCGATTCGATGGGAGTCCCCCCAGTTACTAGGAATTTATATCAAGCATGAGCCTGTAATTCTGGGTGAGACCATAAATATTCAATGAGGACCGCAATAGTATCGTTTATATCGGTGCACACCTATCCGGATCCGCCTCAATCTGGTTCGGGAACCTTATTACTGATTACTCTACTACTATAAATTCGTTCTCACTCTTCATCCAGGAGTTTTCCAGAAATTTCTCGGAACCAAGCAGAGGAATCCGAGCCCGCGATCAGATTCAAAAATTGCGTCAGGGTTCCAGGTCAGTAGCATCTTATGCTGCAGAATTTAAAACCCTCTCCAGAAACAGAGGATACAATTAACTGACTCTTGTTAACCAGTTTTTGAGAGGTTTAAATGTCAATTTTATGAATTTCATGATAATTTCTGACCTTCCTGATAGCCTTGAAAGTTATATAGTCGTTGTGCTCAGAATCGATAATCGCCTCTCTAGTCAAACATGTTGCGCCAGAACCACCCAGACTTCACTTCTTGTCTCAGCCGTAGACCATATTCTGTACTGACTGCATCCCATTACGAAACAAAAAATATATCATCTATTCCAAATTCGAGCTAAGCAGCTACAACTGAAGGTAACTACGGATATGTCCCGATGTAAATTGATACCGTTACCTCTCGTTACCGCCCACCGCCTACTGCTGAGGAAAAACAGAGACGCCGCGAACATGGAATCTGCCTCTACTGTGGAAATCCTGGAAATACTATCCCTGATTGTCCATTAAAATATAATTATGGAAAATTCAGATCCCAGTAGTGTGCCGGAAGCTACTACTGGGATATAACTTTATAAAAAGTTATGTTATAGTAGTGTTTCTATTAATAAGTTTCTTTTTTCAATAAAATTATACCCAGAAATTTCAAATTGTTATTTCGACGCTCTACGCCTTATTGATTCTGGATCTTCTGATAGTTTCATTAACTATAAAATGCTTACTTCTTTCAACATAATTCCCGAAATTCTCAACTATGAAAATTAACCTAGAAAGCATTGACGGTAAAATAAACTTAGGACCGCCAATATCGACATGCTATCCAAATACAAATATTATTTTTTGAACCACAAATTTTGAAAAAATTACAGCATTTCCTATAAACTCACCCAAAATTCCAATCTTCCTTGGATTACCATGGCCAAAGTTACATAGCCCAACTATAACCTGGAATAAAAAAAACATAAAGTTTGAATCTGATTTCTGCAAGAATAATAATAGTTAAAAAAAAATAAAGTCAATGCGATCTTTAGACCTCCTGTAGATGACTCTTGAACTGAATCAGAGAATATGAAAACACTAGTTCCGATGAAGATTAATTTTTTGACATCAATCCCGAGTCTGAAGAAATTTTTACCACAGATATTGTTCCTAATATTAATTTCACAGATCCCAAATCTAAAATTTTAAATCCTCAGATGGATCCATCTGCTAATGATATTTCTGAAACCAAACTTCCTCCAGACCCCGATCCAGAACTTGGGGATAGCGTAAACGAGAAAATATCCTCCGAGAACCTGGAATTCTCGCCTGTTTTTAGAAAAAAGCTAGTTAGTACACTTCCATACCATATGAAATATGACCTACACATAGATTTGAAGCCCAAATCTACGCCCTCTTGGGGTCCGATCTACTCTCTCACCGAAGTGGAACTGAAAGCCCTGAAATCTTACATTGACGAAAGCCTGCAAAATGGGCTTATCAAACCATCCAAGTCACCATATGGAGCATCAGTAATGTTTACCAAAAAAAAAGATGATGACCTAAGATTGTGCGTCGACTATAGAAAATTAAACGAACAAACCGTAAAGAACCACCAACTTCTACCAAGAATTGACGAATATTTTGACCGTCTTCAGTCTGTTGCATATTTCACCAAACTTGATCTCGGATGGGCTTACTAACTTGGTTAGGATTAGGGAAGGTTATGAGTATAAAACTGCCTTTCGATGTAGATACGGTAATTTCGAGTATAAAGTAATGCCTTTTTGCTTGAAAAATGCTCCATCTATTTTTCAGAATTTCATCAATGATGTACTTTGCGATGTGCTGGATAACTATGCTATTGATTATTTGGAGTATATCCTTATATTTTTTAATTCCCTAACAGAGCATAAACAACATTACGCTCTGTCCTTGAAAAATTATTAGAAAATAAACTCTACTGCAAACTCTCTAAATGCTTATTCCATAAAAATGAATTGGATTTCGAAGAACATATAATTTCAGCTCAAGGTATACGCTCAGACCCTGCAAAAATTGCAAATATATCCAACTGGTTCACACCTATAAATTTCCGCGATATACTAGTACTCTTAGATTTTTTCAACTATTACTGAAAGTCTATTCCCAATCTACTCAAAATATCTCACCACTAACAAGTTTCCTCAGAAAAGACGCTAATTTTAAAAAGATTGACGAAGAAGACAATTCATCTATAATAATCATAAAAGTGCTCACTTCTTTCCTTGTTCTTAGCTATCCGAACCCTAAAAAACAATAAATTGTGGAGATTGAAGCCTCTGATTACGCTATGGGTGCGATTTTATCACAGAAAGATATCAATAACCAGCTCCACCCCATCGCCTATTTCTCAAGAAAATTCTCTCCTGCAGAAGTTAATTACGACATTTATGATAAAGAAATGCTAGCAATTGTTTCAGCGTTCAAAGAATGGAGACATTACCTCGAAGGAGCCTCTGAAAAAACTAAAGTGTATACTGACCATAAAAATTTGGAGCATTTTAAAACTTCAAAATCTCTAAATCGAAGACATGCCCGCTGGTCCCTCTTCTTTACCCGCTTCAATTTTATAATAACGTACCGACCTGGATCACTATCTGGAAAACCAGATGCCTTATCACGAAGGTCGGAATATCTACAGGGAAAACCTATTCCAAACAATATCCTCCCAGCCACACGCTTCATCAATACCATTTCCAGAGTATCTTCAGACTTCAAACAAGACCTAGTTACTGCTCTATCAACGGATACATACGCGGCTAATCATTTCTCGGATATGACTATTAACTCATTATCCAATAATAACAAATATCTTAAGCTAAATGATGGACTAGTATACTATGAAGAAAAAATTTATATACCTCAAACACTAAGATATCAAATAATTCATGATCATCACTACTCTATTCCAGCTAGTTATTTTGGTTTTAAGAAGACTTTGGATCTCATACACAGAAATTATTGGTTTTCGGAAATGAAGTTTATGGTGAGATCCTATGTGCAAACTTGAGACATCTGTAACCGTACTAAGCATAAGCTTCATAAAAAACAAGGA
The DNA here is from genome assembly GCA_001970855.1 of Smittium culicis. Lineage (NCBI taxonomy): Eukaryota > Fungi > Kickxellomycota > Harpellomycetes > Harpellales > Legeriomycetaceae > Smittium > Smittium culicis. The sequence goes on from LSSN01000166.1 coordinate 9,875, forward strand.
TTAATGGTTCCTCTTCCTCCTGAAAACGGACCATCTAAATCTATTACGATGGATTTCATAGCGGAGCTACCCAACTCTAATGGGTATAAAACTATAATGATGGTAGTGGATAGACTCACTAAAATGTCCCACTTTATACCACTTAAAAAAATCATTAACTCTGAATAGGCAGTAGAAGCGTTCATAAAAAATATATTTATATTATATGTGATGCTTGAAGAGATAATAAACGACCGCTGTACTCAATTTACTTCCAGATTTTGGAAGCACCTGTTCCAGTTACTTAAAGCGATAATCAAATTATCCTCATTCTTCCAAACATAAACTGACGGTCAGACAGAGTGCACTAACCAAAAATTAGAACAACAACTCCGCGTCTATATTAATTACCAAAAATCAAACTGATCTACTTCACTTCCTATATCCGAATTCTCATATAATAATTCGATTCATTCCTCTAATAATCACTCACCATTCTTTGCGTTAATGGAATATAACCCAAATTTTATAGTGGAAAGAATATGATTTTCAGAAGTACCAGCAGCTGAAAACCTCCTACAAGCTCTCAGTGAAACTCATATAAAGTTATCAAAAAAACCTTAAAAACGCAAGCTCAATATTCAAAAAAATTCTCGTATAAAAACAGAGTGCCAGAAAAGTTATTCAATACTGGTGATGGTTTGGCTTAACTCTATAAACATATCTAATACTAGGCCGTCTAAAAAACTATGATACAAGTTCCTGGGGCCATAAAAAGTACTGGGTAAAATAAACCCAGTAACATAAAAACTTGACCTTTTGCTACAAAAGTCAAACCACCCCAAGTTCCACGTTAGCCTTCTGGAGCCGTTCACAAAGAATAATATACAATAAATGACTACATACCCTCAACCTCTGACTATAATAAATGATGAACAAGAATATGTTGTGCCAGAAATTTTAGACTCTAAGCTATACTATTGCAAACTTTATTACCTCCTGGACTGGGAGGGATATATCACAATTGATAGATCTTGGGATCCTGCTTTACACCTTAGCTGTTATGATCGAATAACAGAATTCCACAAGAAACATCCGCATAAGCCACGAAATCCCCCTTAGATTATGCTACACCCAAGTGTCACAAGCACTTCACAATTCTGGTCAAGTTTCTATAAATTAAAATACCAGACACCACAATATATCAAGAAACCAACAAAAACAAAACTAAATTAAATTCCGAAAAATTGGCCGATTGATTGCCTTTAGGTGGAGGGTAGTGAAATGATTCAATAAAAATCGAACTTAAATTACCCTTGGAATTTGGTTTCAGAACCAAATTCCATTTTTTATATTTTATAAATAAGATTAACTTCTCACTTTTTGGGAGTTAAGCTTTTCAATCTTTTATTATTTATCCTTTTATTATTCTTAATAGTCTCATATTCTTATACTACATTCAATTAAACTTGGTCCCTTACAGATTCGCACCTTCTGCAACAAGAATTTCCCCTGATGTATACTTAATAATTGGTTCAAAATTGCACACAGTGTAAAAATTGAGGGTTCTATGGCTTAAAAACCATACTAATACTGTTATTTGATAAGGTTAGCTATTTTAAAATCCAAAAAAAAAAAACTTAAAATTTACATTTGGTAATAGTTTTTAATTTTTTAGATACCATATTTAAATTTATTATATTTTAATAATCACTAAGGTTTGCAAATGCTATTTTATTTGTTAATTCGGCTTATGGACCGTGCAGCTTGTCCATTTTTAATGCGAAAAAGTAATATAGCAAATGAGATTCGCTATTTTTATAGTATTAGACACTGTTTTAATAAAAAATTATGAAGTATAATTTATTTCTTATTAAGTTTTATTGTATATCAAATTGTTAATTTTATTATCAACATCGTATTTGAAAAATTATAACTTTGTAAATATAGAACCTTGTTAATGGATATTTTATAAATTTTGATTATGATTATATAAACAATATTAAAATATTGCTTCGGATAAAAAACTTTACTAGTACGTATTAAATCATGTGAGTGAATATGGGAAAGTTTTAATATTATTATAATAAAGAGTTCAAGTTTTGTTTTTGCTGAAGTGAGTTTATTAGAAAAGATTTATAGTAATTATACAATTGTAAAATAATTGTTAATAATGTTGTGTTTATAAATTAATGTCCTTATTTTTATTATCTAAATTGTATTTGTAGAGCTTGGTTGTAAAAATAGAGCAATTTTTATAACTAGAAATATATTTGTATGGTATCAGATTATTAAAAGGATAAAATGTAAAGCTCTGAAATATGTCATAATTTATTTACAGTTCAATAAAAGCAACACGTTGGTTATCTCTTTCCTGGGAGGTAGACTATTTTTTGTCCACCAGATATAGCCAGCTGTGTTCAATAAAAATGCTTTAATTCTGCGGCTTTAAGAGTTATTGGTTTATTGTTGGATAATAGCAAATGGTTAATATGCTTGTAAATTTAAACGAATCATAAAATTGATTTTTTAAAAGAGTGTTGGATGGGAAAGGGTTAATTATGGACTTTTCGGCTCTTCAGATTTCTGCAAAAATCTAAGCATATTTCGCGATTTTTGCCGAATAAACTCGATATTTTTCAAAAGATAAAAAGGAGTGTCTGTATTTTTAGTCAATATCACTGAATAATAAGTGTATTTTTTTATTGGTTTAATCGTATTAAATAATTAATCCACTAATTAACCATTGCAACAAAGTGTTCTTTTAGTTATGAATCTCCTATAAATTATTGAGAGATTTCTGTGATTTTAATATTTTCATTTTTCAAGTGCAGATTATTATTGGCAGGATGTCAACGTTAGGAAGGCAATCTGTGTAATTTCTTTTAGTTTTTAAGCGATTTTATTTCATCTTTACACACAATATAAGACCAAAGTTATAATTGGAAGGATAACCAGTTTAGGATATTTTTTTAGGTAAGCCATTAGTTGACAAAAAAGATAAAAGTAGATGAGTAAATATTATTAGTTGTAAGGCACCAATGAGTTTATTAAGTTTTGTGGGGGATGGGCTAATGCCAGAGGTTATTGGTAGTTAGCTTGTTGATAAAGCGTTATTTGTTCAATTGTTGGTTAGACTATACTCATTAAATGTTTGATAGTAGAATTGATAGTGTTTTTTGTCTGTTGGTTGGTCGATATGGTTATTTTGGAGGGGTAATTTAAATTACGCATTGGTTTATGTTATAAGGAGAAATTGGCAAATATTATAGCAGGCCCGAGAGAATGTTGAAGCTGTATGCGTTTATAATAGTAATAAAAATATTCAGCTTAAATCAAAAAGCAATAAAGGCCAATGGAATTTTGTAGACGTAAGACAATAAGTTAATAATTGATCCAGCCATTATGAGTGTATCAAGGATTAGTGAATGTTGATTAGGGGAGCTTAGTCGAGGGATGAAAAATAGTATATAGTTTGATCGTAGAATGCCTTGCGCCAGCTTTACTATTTTTTTTTAGTTTACTTTACCTTTTGGTGCTATTGTTGTTATCGAACCAATACGATTATGTGGTAATAAAAAAAAAATAGCGGTATTGTAGATATGATAGGCGATGTAGGAATATATAGCTTACACACTTTTAGCAGCGGTAAGTTTTGAATAGAGAAGCAAATAAAATTGATACTGCTCCACACGTTTGATTGTGCGGTTTGGTGAAGCAGAATTGTCAAGTATTTATTTATAGGGCAAGTGTGTGCTATTTAATATCCAAAGGCGCTATTTATAGTGGATTCTGAGCACTCCGGGGGTGGAGGGCGATTAGGAGAATGTAAACCTTTGAAATAGGATAGGATGGTTTAGGCTGCAGTAGTAAAGTAGGGTCATTATTAGAGTATCTTTAATAAGTGGTGTTTCAAAATAATCATAAAGTCAAGCTAGTGTTGTTTTATACTAAGACGCTGTCTATATGCGTATATAGTAAAGATGTACTGTAAAATAGAACCTGAAATAAGAATATGTTGAAAGTGCGAGCCAAAAGGTGCCAAGTGCGAATCTAAACTGTAAACGTGTTTTTCCTAAAAGTTGATTAGGGTGTAAAAAATAGATTAGCGTTCTTTCAATAAAGACTGTCTGATTTATGAAATGCTGCATGCATATTTGTCATTTCTGTCGCTTTTATTGCTGGTGAAAACAAGCTTATCCACTATATGGCCTATTTCGGAATTTTCAAGTCATTTAGAACCGATAAATATGGAGATATTGCGATTTATTCAGATCAAGATTACTGGTTACACGAAAAGTTTGGCCAATTATGTTTACGCGCATCGTTTGTTTGGATTCTTGTCAAGTAATTCTAGCCTCAAAGGTGCTAACTTTGGATACTTTGAAATCTTTCGTTATTTAATAGTGCCTATTTAGGATTCTTGTTGGATTAATGAAGTAATGCTAATATGCCCATTTTGTTTTTAAGCTCAAGTTTTATGTACTGAGCGAATAATTATTCTATATACTCTTTTTCTTTTTATTTCTTATTTCTTACGACTCCAAAACAACTCTTATTATTCTTTGCTTTTATATAGTTTATAAATTACTCCCAAGCCCACTTCATAAGTATTTATTAATCTTTTTAAAAGCTGCCTATAAATTTACGCTAGCACATTTAAATTTAAACCCTCAACTGATCTTTTAAGTTAAACGCCACCAGATGGCTAACACAAGCAACAATGAAGGCTTGCCTTTGCTGCATGAAAACAGCGCCCTCGTAAACAGGAACTCTAATTCCTCTTCCAACTTTGAAATCCCCCCTAATGTTCTTTCCAGTTTGTTCGATCCTAAAGACGAACAATCCTTAAAAAAACTTGGTGGTCTTGAATGTCTTTTCAAGAAATTACACGTCGATCCAGCTTTAGGTCTGTCTTCAAATGAAAACTTCGGCTCCTATTCTAGCCTCCAAACACCTTCCATCCCATTTGAAGAACGACGCAAAGTCTATGGTACCAATTCCTTGCCTGAAGCCAAATCCGCCTCTTTCCTCGAGCTTTTACTCAACGCATTGAATGACAGCACTTTAATCCTTCTATCTTTAGCTGCTGTCGTATCCCTATTTGTTGGCCTTTACGATGACTACTACGGCTCTCACAAAAACGACCCTGTCAAGATTGGCTGGGTTGAAGGCGCCGCAATCATGTTCGCCGTCGCTGTTGTTAGCTTAACCAACTCTATTAACGATTATAACAAAGAACTTCAATTTAGAAAACTTAACGCCAAAAAAGAAGACCGCAAAGTCAAAGTTATTCGCGATGGTCAAGAAGTTGAAATCCAAATCGAAGATATCAACGTCGGTGAAATTATGCTTATTGAACCCGGAGACATCATGTGTGTCGACTCCATCTTCATTGAAGGCCACAATGTTGTATGTGACGAATCTAGTGCTACTGGTGAATCCGATGCCATCAAAAAAGGCTGCCTAGGTTCCAATCGCGACTGCTTCATCCTCAGTGGTGGTAAAGTCATGGAAGGCGTCGGTAGAGTCCTTGTTACCGCCGTTGGCGAACACTCCTTCTTTGGAAAAATTATGCTTGCTATGCGCGGCGAAAGCACTAATAATAACACCCCCCTCCAAATCAAGCTTGATAAACTCTCTAACGAAATCGCTAAATTTGGTGTTGCCGCTGCTGCTATCTTATTCATGTGTCTATCCATTAAATATCTTTTCTCAATAGTCCTCGGCACCGAAGTTGTTCCTTTTGCTGATATTCTCTCCAAATTCATCTCCATTTCTATCGAATGTATCACTGTCATCGTCGTTGCTGTCCCTGAAGGGCTCCCTATGGCTGTTACTATTTCCCTTGCTTACGCTACTACCCAAATGATCAAAGACGGTAACCTCGTCAGACAACTAGCCGCTTGTGAAACCATGGGTGGTGCTACCGCTGTCTGTACCGATAAAACTGGAACTTTAACGCAAAACAAAATGACCGTTGTTAACGCTATCATTGATAAAACTGAACTTGAAAGTCAAAATGACATACTCCCATTCATCAATTCGTTGGACAAAAAAGTCGTCACTTTGCTTTCAGAAGGTATTTCTGCAAACAGTGCCGCTTTTATGTCGGCTGACGATAATGGAAAAATGGAATTTGTTGGATCCAAGAGTGAGTGTGCTCTTCTTGAGTTTATTCAAAGCTACGGTGCTGACTACCGCAATCTAAGAGCTGAAAACAAACCCCTCTTTGTTTGGCCATTCTCAAGTGAAAAAAAGAGTATGTCTACCGCTTTAACTACTTTCGTCGATAACAAAAAAATGTGCCGTGTCCACGTTAAAGGTGCATCAGAAATCGTATTAAGCTCTTGCACTCACTACTTAAACGCTAAAGGAGAAACTCTTGAAATTACCGACTCGATCAGAGTCGAAATCACAAGAAATATTTACAGATATGCTCATAAAGCACTCCGCACTTTTGCCCTAGCTTATAAGGATATTGATATCTCATCTGCTGATAGCTTTGATCCCGAATCTGCTCCTCTATCTGATTTGACTTGGATTATGCTATCAGGTATCATGGACCCACTTCGCCCAGGAGTTAACAAATCTGTAGGTGAATGCCACAAAGCAGGTGTTTTTGTTAGAATGATTACAGGAGACAACATTGAAACTGCTGAAGCTATTGCTAAGAATGCTGGAATCTTAACCAAAGGTGGCCGCTCAATATCAGGACCTGATTGGAGAAAACTTAGCCCAGAGCAGCAACATGAACTTCTTCCAAGATTACAAGTTATGGCTAGATCTTCTCCATTAGATAAACAAATCGTTGTAAGAAGGCTACAAGAACGCGGTGAAGTTGTTGCAATGACTGGTGACGGTACCAATGATGCTCCTGCACTTAAAATGGCAGAAGTAGGTTTTTCTATGGGTATTGCTGGAACTGAAGTTGCTAAAGAGGCTTCTGATATTATTCTTATGGATGACAATTTCAGCTCAATTGTTAAAGCTATGTTATGGGGCCGCGCAGTCAATGACTCTGTTAGAAAGTTTTTACAATTCCAACTTACAGTTAACATCACAGCAGTTGTACTTACATTTGTTTCAAGTGTTATCAGCAGCACAGGAGATTCTGCTTTAACAGCTGTTCAGCTTTTGTGGGTTAATATCATCATGGACACTTTAGCTGCATTGGCACTTGCCACTGAAGGACCAACAAACGCACTACTTGACAGAAAGCCAATCCCTAAGAATGCATCATTGTTGACTTATGAAATGTGGAGAATGATACTTTTGGAAGCTGCTTTCCAAGTAGCAGTAAATTTGGTACTGCTTAATATGGGCCACGAACTATTCCGCTTACCTCACAATGAGCAAGGAAATTTGACTTTGGGTACAATTATCTTTAACACTTTTGTATTTTTGCAAATATTTAATGAGTTGAATTGCAGACGTATTATGCCTCATGAATTCAATATTTTTGCTGATCTTCACAACGATACTGGTTTTATTCTAGTCCAGATTGTTATTGTTGCAACTCAGTATTTGATTGTAACATATGGAGGAATTGCATTTTCAACTACTCCATTATCTTCAGAGCAATGGTTGGCTTGTGTACTAATTGGGTCATTATCAGTACCAGTTGGTTTTATTATACGATTGATCCCAGACTTTGGATTGTGCTTTGGCCTTGAAAGTAGCAACAGCAGTGCACAACAGTTTGTTCACCCTCTTTCAATGGATGAAATGTCTAGAATCCAACGTCAAAAGGACGTAAAAAACGTCATTAACTTTTTCGGTAAGATCCGCAGTTCAATGAAGGACCGAGAAAATGCCAAATCAGTCGACAGAGTTATAGATATTAGTTCGCCTGATTTATTGACTCAATCTAATACAGAGCTTGTAGGGTCATCATCTTTATCGTATTCTGGCCAGCCATTAAAGCTATCAAAAAACTCAAGTCTACCACATGTCAAGATGCACTCGGGTGGATGGGGAAGAGTTGCGACTGAGATTAAAAACAAAAACCTCAGCCGCGAAAGCAATTAAGTTGCGATATGTTCTTCTTGTCTAGTCTAGTCTTGTTTTTTATTATTATTAATTTTTAACATTTGAACTTTTTACGAGATTGTTCATTAACTCTATTTTTGATTCGATTTATATTATAAACAAAACATCCACTTTTAAGTGAGGAAATAAAAATCACAATAAAACCAATATTTTGATAATTGAAATTTTATTTTGGCCATCTATTAGATTAGTGATGATTGTAGAAATAGTGTGAGAAGAGAAGCGATAGATTTAAATTTTTTTTTTTTTTATAATATTAGTATAAATGATAGTAGTTGAATAATTAAGGAGTTATAATTTGATTTTAGAGGCAGATTTTAGTTCAGGGTTAGTGATGATGTTTCCGCGAACAAGGTCCAGCTTATGGTGTGAGATATTTTGGGGCCAAGTTAGCTTAGAGATTGGGATTTGTTTGGAGAAGTCGAGATTTCCCCAGTATAGGTTAAGCTTGTAATCGATTTTAGCGTTGTTTAGGTATAAAAAGCAGCGGCAGAGCTGGTCGAGTTTGGGTTCAATCATGTTCATTTCGAATTTTCGTTTTTGGTCGAGGGGTAGGCGGAGGTAGTCTTGTTCAGACATGAGGCCGAAGTTTCTGACCAAAGTCAAGGGATCAGGGAGCTTTGCGGTGATCATCTTGTACAGGCGCGTGTGCAAATCGTGCTGCTCGCTGCCGTCGCTAGGGACGTTTTTGTGATCTTTGGAGGTCAGGTGGGGCAGTTTGTCGAAGCCATGGACGACCGCAAGCGGGGCCCACATGTCCTGCCTTCTGAGGAGGGGCTTTATAGCGTTGTTTGCGATCTGATTTGTAAGCGCATTGTTTCCGATAATGTTGGGCGATTTGCTTACCACCACCTGGCTGGTTTTAAGGTTCCTGAACATGAAAATAGCTAGCTTATCCATTTTATTTTATTTTATCTTATTTTATTTTATCTAGCTGGGCTTTTCTTGGATCGTTTCGCGAAATGTTTTAGTTGGCAGTTTGTTTATCAAACTATCGGCAGAATTTTTTTTTTATTTTTCTGTTTTGAGTCTCGCGGGTATAAAGTAAATACTAGTTGAGATTTGATTCTTTGATTCACTTTTTTAAAAAAAAAAAAAAAGAAGCTTTGATACGCTTTAAACTAAAGCAATTAATAGTGTATATTGATTTATTTAATTTGCTTCCAGTTTTTTTTTTCTTTCCAGCCTTTTCTTCAGCTCAGTTTTTTTTTGGCTGATCAAAATTTTTCTTTGCGCTTATCGCCGTATATATTTACAAATATGTAATTCGGCCTTGCTATTGGCTTGATTAAGATATTTGCCCTAACACACAACGCTATTTTATGGACCAATAGATAATTATGGTTTATGTGTATATATTGGCTATTGGATAAACTCAATGGCTATAGATAAATTCGCCACTCATAAAAAATAAACGTGCTGAAACTTTAACCTCAAATCCAGTCCATCTATCAACATTTATAAGCATTTCCCCCGCCTAAAAAAAATAGCGATTTCTCTATATTTACTCTTAAAACTATACCTATATTTTAATTCTTATTTCTAATAGCTTTAAATAGTTTTATTTAAATAAATGCATCCAAAAAACAATGGTAATAATGAGTTCGTAGATAATTATGCAAGTCTATTCATAGTTTCTGTAAAAGAGTCGAATCCATCATGGAATTTAATTTTCAAATAAAAAAAAATCTAAATATCAAGTTTTTTATCTTATTTTTTATATTTATACACTAAAATATACCAACTCTTTGTTAATTTATACATCGCTTTGTATTTTAAAACATAAAAAATATAATTTTGGATAAAAAAGAAGATTTTATCCAATTGATTTATTTGGATGTAGCTAAAGTAAGGATTGAGCTTGATCACCCAGAGCAATAAACCAACGTTTAATTAACTATGTCTCAAGTGTTTTTAATTTTTAATTTTTTTTTAGTATTACTTGTACTAATTCATAATTAATTGACATTTAACGTTGTCTGTTTTTAATAAAAAAGAATAAATTTCCTTTGAATGCAGCAACCATGTACAAAAAGTAGTAATATTGGCCATTTTGAGTTTATAATAACCCCCGCTTGCGTAATTTTCATTCATTGATAAGAATATACATATACAGCCCAACTTTATATAAAAACTTTTTTTAGAATTAAGCTCGATACCGCTTTTTTCTAAAACTTATCTATAATTACTTTTGATAATGGCAATTAGTAGCAACTTCATTATATAATAAAGCACATGTAAATGAAGAATAAAATTCTAAAATTCTAGAATAATAATAAAATTAAGATTTTTTTATTATTAAAATAAAAGCAAAATATTAAATAAATATAGTATAGCGTAAAATAAAGTATTTATAAAAGGAAAAAGGAACGATAAATATATCTTTTTTTTTTAAAAAAGATAATAATAATATTGTGTCGCAAGTAGAGTATGGTTTGAATCGCGAATTGTTGAAATTTTGAAATTCCTGTGAGAATTGGCAAAAAAAAGAATAAGGAAGGCAAAATCAAATAAAAGTTTTTGATAATATGGCCAATGATATAACTATAAAATAAAAAGAAGCGGGAGGAAGGGAAATTGTTCAAATAAAAGATTATAATATATCAAATCACTCTTTCGAAAACGACATATTCAAACAATCTGCGCAAAGTTTTAAAATCCAAGACATCAATGTCAAGCTCAATCTCCTCCTTTTGCTCTATTACCTCTGGATAGCCGCTCTGGATAATATCAAAAGCTATCTGGAGACGCTCTGGGGGAAGGGTTTCAATAACATTGCTCAATTTTAACTTTTCCTCAATAGATAAATCAGAATCCATAATATCATCTAATGAGTTACTGCCACCAGATTTTTGCTTAGAGCCTGATTTGGCTGTACCCGATTGATCAAGTTTTTTAGACTGCTTTGGAGTTTTTGAGGTACGTCTATTTTTATTAGAAATCGAGTTTGTATCACTAATATCACCAATGTCATTAGAATCGTTAATTGAGTTCCTCTTTGTTCCAGAGGAGAAATTATCGTTTCGACCAAAGTATTCCTCCCACTTATTGTCAAAGATAGCTTCTACGGCTCTTCCAGCTACATGAACTGGATGCTTTTTGGGATTAAATTTATAGCAATTTTGAAAAACAAGTTTAACATCGTTGTAAAAATCTTCAGAGCTAGTATATTGGCTGTTTATCAATTTAGTATTTATTGTTCCAAAGTCCATAGGCGTCTTAATGATCTTTGGATAACTTGGGATATCCAATGCAACATAATCAACAGGTTCATAAAAGTAGAATGCTATGTCGTAATGTTGCTTTTTAAAGAGTTCTTTTAAAATCGCGCTGCAGTGCTTTAATTGAGCCTTAGTATCAACAACAGGTGCTGATGATAAATTCGATTCTTCTTGGCTGGTGAGTTGGCTATTGTATTTTTTTAAAAGGTTTGAATAGGCTTTTTGCAAATGTTTTGCCATAGTAGAAATGGGGCTATCTTTTCCATTATATAAAAAACAATTTTCAAAAATCTGTTTAATGTCGGAATCTACTTCATCAAAAAGTGAATAAGATCCTTGGTTAAGTTTATTTAATACGGTACTTAGATCCATTGGTTTTTTAATTATGTCAGGGTAATCAGGAATATTCAATAAAACTGGATCAACAGGTTCCAAAAATGGATCAGCATCTTTATTACTTCTTAGAGATGTGACTATTTTTATCAAAATTTCTTTTTGTGTACTATTAATGCGAACGCTTTTCACTTTTTTATTTGGAGTTTCTGTAATGTCGTTTGAAATAGTATCAGGCTGAGACCTCTTGCTTTTTTCGATAGATGTATCGTTGGTGTTTTCAGGACTTAATTCTTTTGCAGTTGAAATAGATTCTTCAGCTGATACACCTTCCACAACTTTAGGTTCTGAAATTGGGTTTTTAGTATCTTTAGTGTCAACATTTTTCGAATCTTGAATATTTAGATCATCAACTTTGGGATGAAAAACAGAATCTTGATTGGATGGAGTCTTAGTATCATTAGTGGCTTTAGCGATATTTTCAGAACTAGCGGAGACGTTATTAACTGCTTCGATCGAATTTTGAAGTTTACTTTCAGGTAGTGAATCTGATAAACTGCTAGAGCCTTGGTTATTTGTTGAAACTGGCACCTTGCTCTCTGTAATTTCATCAGAAATATTACTTGAATTCTTATTATCAGCCTCCTTTTCTTCTAAATTTTGAGTTTGCTGTAGCTCAGAATTAGTTTCTTTTAAAGGGAAATCTATTGATTTATTTTCGGTATTATTTTCAGATTGAGGAGCTGTAATTGATGGTGAATGAAAAAAATGATAAAAAGATTAGAAAAACTAAAAGCCTTATAAATGTAATAAGTAATATATGGCAGAGAATCAAATCTCAATATTACCTTCAGGTTCTACAACAGTTTTTGTGTCATTTATTTCAGAAGCGGCATCATCTTTAGCGGAAGAAGATTCGGCATTATTTACAGCTTCATCTTGCCTCATACTTGTTTCAAGCTTCCCTTCAAAAGGATCTTCGATCATTTTATCTAAGCTTTCAGAGTTTGACATGAAAAGCTGGTAATCTTTATTTAACTAGAATATATAATAAGAAAAAAAAAGCTAATTGAATGTAAATACTACGAAAATTTTAAAAGAGTACAAATAATTGAATCTTGTAAATATAATATTTATAGACCAAATCGCGAAAAAAGTAAATAAATATACAATCCAAATTTCTCAACATAAACAAATCCATAGATGAATTTGGTATAAGAAATCGGAAATCTATTCGCTAAGACTCTTTTTTAAAATCAATTTGACATTTTTTCAAGCTTCTTAATTGCTATCTATTCGCTAATAAAGCACTCTTTGTTCATTATAACCACCACTTATTCGCTAGTTTCACAATGTCTTTCGCGAATACGTTACTTTTTTAAACTAATAGTTTTTATTGGCTAGTACCGTTGCAATAATATTCGCACAAATCCAGATTTCACACAATATAATTATACCAATATGTACTCAGTATTTCCCCAAAAAAAATATCGATTTTATTTTTATTTTTATTTTTATCTTATACTAATGTTGCAAATAATAAATTATTAAATGAAGCGTAGTTTTTTTTCAATGAAAATTTATTTGCTAGATAAGGCTTGGATAAAACTATTGGTTATATATTAAAGTCGATTCGATATCACTCAATAACAGAATATAAATATAAAAGCGAAAGAACAAAGAGGGAAAATTTAAATTGAATTAGCTCTACTTCTCGAAATAATCTTCCATATTTTCAATCTTACTTCCACTCAATTCTATGCATAGAAATTTATAAATTATACACGTCGATAGAACCTACTGCGTTTTAAACATTTAATCTATTTTATCAGTGTATAGACGGGTCTGCAGTCAGTTATTGACCAGGGTAAATAGTCTACTTAGCTTTGCAAAAAGTCATATATAGTTTGCAATACTGAATGCCCATTAATTCATATCTATTAGAATTTTACTTATATATTTCTATTCTAAAATCAATTACTAGTTTGCATTATCATATTTATGAGCTTAACTAAATCCTAAATCAAAATTTATAATGAAAATGATAATTGTCCTATTACCACTTTCTCATCAAATAACTGCATTAACCCCCCCTCCTTATTCAACAGGAAATTAAATAGATCACATAAACAATTTTATTTCAAATCTTTGCTAATTAAAAATACAGATATTGTTTTTTTATATATTGAATATTTTTCGTATTTAGACTAAAGAAGTGCTCCTAAGAGTGAAATAACTTGCCGTGGTTTAGGGGCTTAAGTAGTGTACTTTTCTAAGTACAATATACTAAAATTTCTTATAGCGTTGCACTATCCTTGGTCGGGGATAGTGAAGGCAACGATCAGCGATTCGGAGGACAGCGATTCCAGAGGAGGACCATCTAGAAACAGGAGGAACCGATTCGTTTAGCACAGTCTGAGACATTATCTATCTACAAGTCCAGCGTTCGACAGCATTACGGAACTCAGCCGTTTAGCAGCTTATTGTAGGAGAGCCAGGTCGATCATTCCCACGTTTGGGTAGGAGCCTATTTTTTATTAATCCTGTTAGATGTAGGCTCTGACTAGGAGCTCAATGATCTCAACGAATTCAATTTTGTTGGAACGAGCTTAATTTCATGACTGCTTGTAACTTCAGTCATCCAGCCTACTTGAAGCAATGTCTGGGTGGATGTCGTAGTAAAATCCTAAGGGCCAATGATATGAATTTAGTAATGTTTTGAAAGAGATAATATGTTGATGTTTTTTTCTCTTTGTACAAAGAGTTTTTTTCAACACCAAAATACCAACTTAATTAATACTTTACCATCTTTATAACCGAGATATTCTTTACTTTATAATTACTATATTACTATATTAAAACTTAACTTAATCATTATTTTACTCTATTAAACGCCATTTCTTTCTAAAATTAAGAAGGATATTATCACGAAAAAGGTATAAAAACCCCTTAAAAAACACTTTTATTACATTAACCAAATATTTTATAAGAAAATATTACCTAACAAATAAAATTCTCTTTAAAAGACCAATATAAAACAAAAATTAAAATACATATATTTATTAAATAGTTAAACCTATATAGTGCCGCACCAGGTTAAAATCGGCGACATGGATATTTTGGTTGTTAGATTGATCCGATTTCCCTTTAGGTACGTAGATCGAAGAACGACAGAGGAATTCATTTATGCTAGAAAAATAGTTTATTATGGAGAAAATCAACTATATAATTTTTTATATTTTACTACATTGCTTCTATTATATTTATCGTACTAATACAGGGTTTTGCAATCGAATTTCTAAAAGTTTCATTCGATTGTAGAAAACGCCCAAACAATTTCTAAAAAAAAATTTCGTGACGCGGCAGAAAATTTTTTTTTTCATATTACATAAGTACAACCCAAAGTCAATTCTAAATGTATCAACCAAAATTATTCAAGGTAGCAACCGATTTTCTACAAGTTTCAAAGTTGATTCTAATCGACTCGATCTATTTTCTAAATTGT
Source organism: Smittium culicis (assembly GCA_001970855.1). Lineage (NCBI taxonomy): Eukaryota > Fungi > Kickxellomycota > Harpellomycetes > Harpellales > Legeriomycetaceae > Smittium > Smittium culicis. Next base: position 24,965 of record LSSN01000166.1, read on the forward strand.
TTATGATTCACTAAAAAAAAACTGCTTTATCTCTTTCATGTCCAACGCTTTATAAAAAAATGAGTTTATTGATTAATTAGTTATTTAAGTTAGCTATTATATGCTGCTACACTGCTTTAAACAAATAACTAAATGATTCTCAGAATTAGAGTGCTATTATGAATACAGTTGCCTATATTTTGAAGCTCAATTTCATTCTACCTCCCATGAAAGGATTAAAAAGTTAGATGAAGTTAAAAAAAATTGTTTTAAATATTTTCAAATCTTATTGATTTTTTTTACTTATACCTTGTAATGTTTTTTTTAGCATTATAGTTTATTTATTATTCTCATTGTATTAGTTGCTAAACAAACTTTTTAAAATTA
>LSSN01000168.1:0-12095 GCA_001970855.1 Smittium culicis
ATAATAATAATAATAATAATAATAATAATAATAATAATAATAATAATAATAATAATAATAATAATAATAATAATAATAATAATAATAATAATAATAATAATAATAATAATAATAATAATAATAATAATAATAATAATAATAATAATAATAATATTGACACTGAAGCTAGTCAAACCATAAATATCGATTCATATGACGATTATGGAGATTATAAGTGATTTAAAATAAGAAAACTCCTAAAAATTATGAAATAAATTTTAAAAAAAAATTAATTGCCTCACGAGAGTGTTGTGATCGGTCAATCGATAGGTAAATTATAGGGTAGAATATGTTTTAAGCATTATCTGCCTAAAAAGTCCACAAAAAGGGTGTTTAAAGCATGTATTTTAGCAGAAAATTCTGAATATTATTATTTTGACATTTACTTGGAAAAATATAATAGTAGGAATCAAAAATTTAGGGTTTCGAGCCACATATGATCTCGTTGAAAAATTAATTGAAAAAAAATATAAAATTTTTACGGGAATTTTTTGACTTTTGCCCCACTTATGTAGTACTTATAAAATATTTCCTATTACGCTTGTGGGACGATTAGGCCAAATAGAAATCACATTAAAGAATTTACTAATAATAAAAATCATAAAAATGCGACACAGGAAGGTTTATCTGAATTGAAATATATGAATGGAAAAATTTTTTATGTACACTCTATTTATCAATATCCTTAAACTTTATCTCATATCCCACGCAGCTCAAAAAGTCTAGATTTGTGATTATAATTTAAATATAAAATCAGTGGATAAACTGAATAAATTAAATAACTTATACGGACTAAATAGAAAGCACTTTAAATTGCGGCAAAGAATACTTTCCTACTTTATTAACAAATCGGTAGTAAATTCATTTATAGTATTTAAAGAAATATGCCCATGAAAAATTATACTATGAAATTTTTGTTAATATAGCAAATACATCATTTAGTACCACAAAAAAAAAAATAGCAAAAGGAAGGATTTTGGATCCGATAAATCTATAATTATTTAAGGGAATATACCATGAATTTCAAGCTAGATAAGATTTTTGAACGCAAGCTATCTACCACCCAAAGCTGGCGGGTGTAGCTGTGAATTATGTAGTGCTAAATGAAAACAAGTTAGATATATTATAAAGCGCTCCAAATGTGGTCCGAATCTTTGTATAAAAAAGTCAAGAAATGTTTTTATTTATACAACAAAAAATAGTTTATATATTATACTATAAATATAACCTTAGTACTAAAACTTAATAATAATATTTATTGTACTTTTTATTTAATTTATTTTTGTACATATATTTTAATTGTTTCTCAAATTAATTGAAATTATCAAATTATTCGAATTTGGTTATTTGTGCATCCCCTTCTCAATTTGGCTAAAAAAAAGATCACTCTTCAAACTTGGGAACTAAAATTTAATTGCTTAGAAAAAATTTATCTACATATATCAAGCTTTTACAAAAATAAAGCCCTTGATAATTTCAAAATAATTGTGCTAATAAGCTAAAGTCGGTAGACTGAGGATTCAATTATTATAGTCAATCTTATTTAGATAAGACACAAAAAAAGTGCATAGTAGATATGAAATAAAATTTTTATAAATTTTCTAATCCTATTGGATCGCTCAAGAAAAATTTTTCTAAGAGAGAGAGAGAGAGAGAGAGAGGCGTTGGGTCGACTATTTGTAAAGAACTTCCCGTATGAGTGAGTTAAAAAATATGATAAAATAAGGTGAAATGCGACTGCTAATATTAAATTAATTTTAACAGGATTTTTTTATATTTTAATTAAGAATTCTTATTGGTACGATTACAATGCCAGAAACTAATTAATAATAAAATCTATTTAAAAAAACTAAAAAAATAGAAATTTTGTGCAAAGCATAAAGAAACTAATATTCCTATACTAATAAATTCCTCTGCCGGTCTATCGGCCGCGTACCTAAAGGGAGATGTGATAAATCTACTAACTGAAAGATCCACCCAGGCACTGCTTCAAGTAGGGTATATTTCTGAAGTTACAAGCAGTTATTGAATTAAGCTCGTTCCAACAAAATTGAATTCGTTGAGATCATTGAGCTCCTAGTCAGAGACTACATCTAACAGGATTAATAAAAAATAGGCTCCTGCCCAAACGTGGGAATGATCGACCTGGCTCTCCTACAATATGACGCTAAACTGCTGAGAACCGTATTGCTATCGAATGCTATGCTTTAGAGCTTATTCCGTTTTTAGTTTCAACAGTGTCAAAGGACTATAACAAATTATTCGTTGGATTTTTTTGTATACATCATTCTTTGCTATATAATTTTTGCACATTAACTATTTCCTATGATTCGCTTGTATAATAAAGTTAGTTAGTATAACTTGATAGTTTATATACGATATACTATTGTTCGATAGAGTTACTGGAGTGTGTCATACTAATTTTTATCAATTAGATGATTGGTAAAATTCTAAAAATAATATATTGATAGAGAAGTATTATGATATCCTATTGGGAAAAAAGTCGATATACTATGGGATTGCTCATAGCATAATTAACAAGCCAAATTTTAAGACATTTTGTTTAGAGTTTTGGCAACGAGGATCTTGATGCCTACACGCCAAGATTAGTAGTATAGTTACGTAGTTAGTGGATATAGATGATTTGCAAATGCTTTGTTTGCTTTTTTTCTTTACAGGACTAAAGATTGTTATAAATTTAAAGTAGCCAATAAAATAAGCCCGTCTTTTAATTGACTGGCTGGATCGTTAAATATTGATAAAAGAGGCCAGAAAAAAAAACGTATTATTATTTTTAATTGGGCTTTTCATCAGCTGGCCAAATAGCACACTAAGTATAATTTCGGTAACATTTAAATTCTTTTTAAGTTTTCGAGTGGCAACAAGTTATACTGATAAATTCAACACTAGCAACGAACTAAATATAACTATACTGTATGTACTTTTACAATTTAAACATAGTTAAATCCGACGAATAAATTCAAAATATCGACATCTTATCTTCTTTCCATTTCCTAAGTATCTTCATTTTCTTTCACTACCTTTTTTATAGAAATTTCGAGTATTTCGAATAGAATCGAAGAATAATCATGTCTAAAGAACAATCAGCACTAATTCTACAGAAGCAGCTAATGGGTAACTTGACTTAATTAAAATTTTTTAAAACGATAAGATCTATATTAGTCATATTTAGTAACGCAACATTTGATTTATCTTTCTAGAGCTGATAAAACACCCTGTCGAAGGGTTCTCAGCTGGCTTAGTCGAAGACTCGAATTTATATGAGGTAAATATTTACATATGTGCTTTTTTGCAAGTGTATAAATTCAAATATAAATATACCTCATGCTCTTGAATTTTTCGAAATTATTTTAGTGGGAAGTCATGGTGATAGGGCCACCAGATACCTTGTAGTAAGTAAATCTATTCCAAAAGATGCTATCCTAAAAATCATGAAACCAATTCTACACATCCTTATTTTTTTTTAAACTTGAAATTTCATATACTTTTTTTAGCGAGGGTGGGTTTTTTAATGCTAGAATGTCTTTTCCTAAGGTAATATTGTATTCTTTTTTTTTTTTTCCTGCAGATATATAAATATATTCTATTATTATCTATATTCATATATATCATTTATTAAACTAAGTTTGTCGTTCAATCTTGTTAGGAATATCCAATGATGCCTCCAAAACTAAAGTTTGTTTCAGATATATGGCATCCTAATGGTAATTAGCTACGTGCAAAAAGTCAAAATTAAACAATTGCACTCATAACTAATAAAATCCTTTATTACTTCTATATCACTAATTTTTTATCCGCTCAAATTTGTAGTGTATAAAGACGGAACAGTGTGTATATCTATTCTAGTAAGTTTTGACAACCTTTTTTATTCGGGAAATATTTTATTGTGTTTTTAATAATACATATTTAGCATCCACCAGGCGAAGATCAATATGGCTACGAAAAAGCTAGCGAGCGATGGTCACCAGTGCAAACTGTTGAAAGCATTATGGTTAGCGTTATATCCATGTTGTCCAGTCCAAACGATGAATCTCCAGCAAATATTGATGCAGCAGTAAGCTTTTTTCAAAAATACATTTAGGAATATGGTGAAACCTAATCTTTTAACTTTAAATACTAATTTTATAGAAACAATGGAGAGATTCGTACCCAGAGTTTAAAAAACGTGTACAAAAGTGTGTCCGTAAATCACTAGAGGACTTTTAGCTTATATATTAGAATTGAAGTGACTATTATCAATAAAATTTATTCTTACGTTTATTAACTCACAAGATGTAATAATGACCAGTATATTTTTACTCTTTGGCTATCAACATTAAATAACCTTCTTTCAAACAATTAGTTATATAATGCTGTTTATAATGTTGATTAATATAAACAGTGGGGAAATGAGTAAATTTATTAGTAGGAAGATAGCTTGAATCTATAGTTGAAATAGGATAAATACAGATTGAGCAAAGCACGTAATCTTTAGTGCCGAGAAAGCGATGCAAGATTAATAAGTATAAGGTATACTACATTTGGGTAGGAGCCTATTTTTTATTAATCCTGTTAGATGTAGGCTCTGACTAGGAGCTCAATGACTTCAACGAATTCAATTTCGTTGGAACGAGCTTAATTTAATAACTGCTTGTAACTTTAGAAATATACCCTACTTGAAGCAATGCCTGAGTGGATCTTTCGGTTAGTAGATTGATCACATTTCCCTTTAGGCACGCAACCGATAGTCTACCAGAGGAATTTAATTGTATTAGCATTTTTATATCCTTGTACCAATTTAACTATTTTTTAGTTTAACCCTATCAATGTCGGTAGTCTGTTTTTGATCTACCCAACTTAGCTAACTGATGCCTATATAAATAATTTAATTCCGAAGTTTTAAATAATGTTTGTTTGCTGTAGGATAATATCAAAGCATTAATTTAATTATAGACCATAAACAAATTGTTAAATTTGATTTTTAAACCTTTCCCGTCCAATAATCTTAGAAAAAATCAATTTATTGATTCGTTTATGATTTATAAGCATATCTATTATTTGCAGCTAGTCAACAATAACCCAATGATTGAAATATACACAGAATTGAACTGTTTTAATTTAACGCTGTTGGCTATATCTGATGGATCAAAAATAGTCTACCGCCCGTGAAAGGACTAAGGAATGTTGGACAGAGAAGGGTTAATTTACCGCATAGCATCTATTATTGTTATCAAACCAATAAATTTCCGTTTTTAAAAAAAAGTAAAAAGAATAAATAAAACCTAGTAAAGAGGATTATAATCTGAATAAGATAAGATACTACTCTGTGTAATAGATGTTCATGCGTACAGATTGGGATTGGCCAGTTTCTTTATTGAATACCTTACATGTATCGAATGCGGGAGAATATAGATGAAGCGAAACAGAGAATCCTTCAGAGGGATTGAGCATCCTGTGGTAGCCAATGTTATCGTTTATATAGGAGACTTGGTCTTTAGCAACGTTTATTGAAGACTTTAGGACCAATTGATCTGTGCAATCGCTGCTCATACTGGATTCGCAGTCAGTAACAGGCTTATAAATCTCTTCAACAAGATTACCCTTTAGCATTTTAAGCATACAGTGGCTGCTGCTGTGGTCGTGGATTGGGCTTTCGTTATTGGGGCTCCAAACCAATATCAGTAGGTTGAACTTTCCGTTTCCAGCATCTACCAAGTTTCTTGTGTATTTGCCACTTGAGTAGTTTGCGTATTTTGTCCAGTCGTTGGCGTTAGTGCTGTACGACTCCATAGCTTCGCGGACCATCTTGAGCTTCAATGGGTCATCATTCAGACCATGGTCGTTTCCAAGGATTGAGTGGATGCTGCTGATCAGGCCATTTAGTGTTGTGGAACTGTCCCCTGGTTCATCTGTGCTGCATTTTTATCTACACCCTTCAAGCTTTGCGATATTATTCTCAGAGCTAATAAACTCGCTCACCACATTGTTCAGATCGTTAATCCCCTTATTAATATTCGTTATTTCCTCTTTAATCCCTTCCCGAGCGGTAGACTGTTTTTGACCTACCACACATAGCCAGTTGTACTCAATAAAAATTTTATAATATGGAGGTACAGTTTAAATTTGGTTTGTTTAAGAGTAGCATCAAATAAAAAATACTTACACATAGCTGAAGAATCAATAAATTCATTATTTTAAAGAGTGTTAAACGGGAAAGGGTAAATAATAATTTATAGTTCGGGACTTTTTAATAATTCTCTTCTTATGCTTTGGTATTAAATTCTTATTATATTTTTTGTGACATTTTTTAGATGGTTAAAACATAAGCAATTAAGGCTGCTATTTATACCTATTTTATTTGACTTTGGGTTGTAAACTTATAAAACATAATTGTTAGTATAATTTTAAGTGTGATTATGGTGATTAAGCCGAGATTAAATGTAGAGTATTTGGAATTCAAATGTTTGTTATCGAATAATATTTTTATATGTATCCGATAGCTTTTATTTGTACAACTGTACCTTAGTAAATGTTTGTACTGTTAAACCTTTCCCGGTAGGTAATTCAAAAATTTTCAGTCCTGTTCAGTAGACCAAAAATGACCTACAAAAATAAATTATATTTATTCTTTTATTTTATTCATCAATTTTAAAGATCAAGTTAAAGCAATAAAAAAAGACTGATGTAAGGTGTTTGGACTTTGCTTCTCTAAATTCCGCATATGAATATCGTGAAAAAGGAATTCAGTTAGAAGTTGTTCTGGGTAAAACCGGGAATAAAAAAACAGTATATGGGAGACTCTTTATGAAGTCTTTTTATATTATAATGTTACAATGTATAAAATTTCATATAATCCATATCTAATAAAAAAAAAAGATTACTTTTAGCAAATAATATTTTAACCCTTTCGCGTGCGGTGGACTATTGTTGATCCATGAAATATAGCCAACCAAAATCGATTAAAATACTTTAATTCCGAGTCTATATAAACTATTGGTTTAATTTAAAACACCATCAAAATATAAATTATCTTTTAAATTACTGGCGAATCGACTAACTCATATGTTTAAACAGCGTTGAACGGGAAAGGGCTAACAATGGTATAAATAAATAGAAAAATCAAAATGCCTTTTCAACTACTCCAATAGTATTGAAAATTAATTGTTATTCAGGTAAATAACATTACACTATAACAAAGCACTCTCTTCGTTCAGGATCTCCCATATAATCTTTTTATGTTATTATCTATTTATTTTTTTACCTCAAATTTTCAAATAATCTGTTTATAAAATAAATGAAATAGGATCTTTTTACTATGAGTCTAATTTGATTGAGCTTAAAGCTAAAATTTTTTTTATTATTGCCTTCTACTTTACTATAACACATAATTTCAATACATATATTTTATTATTCAGATAAATCTAATATAAAAGTCTTAATTAGCCGAATTTTTTAATTAGTACATTCGTTTAATTAACATTTATTGAGCATAGAATGTTTTTATTTACTGTAAGATGGAAAAGTGAAAGCCTTTTTGAACAGGCTAACACTAATTTAGAATTATACATAGTGATCATAATCCTAATAAAAATCAAAGTTAGTATTGGGATAATGGATATCTTTTATTGGCTATACTTTAGAAATTTATTTAATTATAAAGCCAATTGAAATAACATTTTTTAAAAAAAGATTTTAACTTAAATATAAGTTATAAAAAGAAAAAAGTGCCACAAAAGTATGAGTACAACCTCTTAAGGATAATAAATTAAATCTGCGCCCATCTTAGTAAAAAGGCGTATCTAATAATGAATAAAATAATTTTGAAGAGGATATAAAAATTATTATGATTATATTTTTAATTAAAGGAATGATAAAAGAAATGAATAAGGCTCACCATAAATAAAAAACAGACTTGTTATAAACCTATCAACAGAACAAAAAGTTATATAATAAACGCATAAAAAGTGCTTATTATCATAAAAATATATTCAATTACTTTTATCAGTTAAACAAAAATATAATAAAAAATTCAAGCTAGTACTATTATAGGAATAAAATTGAATGAGGATGTTGATTAACACTTCAACAAAGTATCAACATAAGTAATCCCAGAATATAAAAAAGAATAAGAACGATAAATATGTATTTACGCTAAGAGCCTTATCAGTAAAAACATAAATATCTTAAAAGAAAAAATAATAAAACTATACTTAGTAAAAAACTCTATTACAAAAATACTTGGGAGATTCTAAACGAAGAAATCATCTTGTTGCAGCTTATAACTAGCGATTGATAATTTTTTATTTATAATCATTATTGGAGGAAAAGGTAAGGTATTTTCATTTTCCATTTATTGTGAAATTATTATTTGCTAAAAAAAATACTATACTTTATTTACTGGATACTAATTAAATATGAAATTCCATGCACTGTAACTCTATACATAAAAGTGATCTCTTTGTAGAGAATCTCACACTTAATTTTTATTCTAGAATATACACTGTACCGGATTTAAGGACCTTTCCCTTTTAGAGGTAGGCTGTTTTACCGCTTTCGTTGGCTAAAATATTAGTAATAAACACAAGTCTTAATACCAAAGATAATATTATATCTGCCGTTTTTTTAATCGCTGTTATCACTATTCTATTTACTATTCCGCTTTTCAGATACCTTCCTGCCCAAATTAAGACTCTTTTTAGCTATTACCAATGGTTAAAAAATGTTAACATGATGTAATAATTTCATTTACTTGATTAGAATAAGATTTTTTCCTATTTTAATTTTTCATTATAAAATTTTTAGCTATAAATTTTTATCAATAACAGGGGTTTGCATTCTATTTTTCACAGTACATAAAATATTTTGCACAGATAATTTCCGCTTTGCGTTGCAAAAAATATATAATTTTGTATAAACAATTTTGCAAAATGCGATTTCAATATTCCACAAGTTATTTTTATATTTGCACAAGTTGCAAACAATTTTTCAAAGTGACTTTTCTTGTCTTAGATGGGATGGAAAATTTTTATGAGCAGTAGCAGATGTGATCTTTCACGAAAGGCATGATATATATAATTAGAACAAGCAGGTCACTAAATTTTTATAAAATAGCTAAACTCCGAAATATATTAAATTATTGGTTTGGATATATTTAATAGCAAATAAAATTTTTTGATAAAACAGTAAATATTTTTTTTCTGCTGGTCATTTTTATAGCTTATAGCGCTGTTCAGGCAGTAAATACAATTTTAATGGTTTCTATTTTCTTTGGTATGTCAATTTATAAAGGTTATATTCAAATAGGAATATACCTAGATAATTTAATATTTAAATAGTAAAATGAAATTCTAATAATGTATATATAACTTAAAGACTCCCCTAAAAGTATACAGGTAAAAAAAATATATATAGCTTTTAAAAGCCTTTAAAGAACTCAAAGATAATCAAGAATTTCATTTCTTAAAATATTTAATAATTATATAGGTATTATATTACTCTAGAGTGCAAAAGTAATTTAAACTTGCTCTATTTAACACCTTTAATTCGAGTGAAAAAGAAATCCAGAATAAAAAAAAACAATACTATGATTATTCTAAACAAAGTTAACCCTCAAAGTCCTGAATTTTTCAATTTTCAAATAAAAAAGTATATATTTTAATTATCAAATGCATATTTTATGCACTCCAGGACTTGGAGGGTTAAGCCGGTGTTAAGAATGAGAAAAAATAATAAGAGAAAGATTCAAAATAAATTTAAATTTGCAAAAAAAAAAAATTCGATTCGGTATCCAATTTTTTTGGGAATTGTTATGCTTTATTAGTGATTTAAGCTATTTTTTGACTTCATTAAATATTTAGCTACACTAGGTATTCGCACTGTTTTTATTATTATAAAATTTTTGCAATTTTGGGAAAATGTATATAATTTTATGAAGAATTTTTTTTGATAGGTATTTCGTTTTTTATATAAAATAAATAAAACAAGGGTAAAAATAAGAAGGGCTGTATGAGTTTATAAGGCATAATTTGGAGCTTTTATTCCTTCAATCCTTTACAAAAAGTAAATTCAAAATTCAAAATTAACTTTTGCAAAATTGATTTGGTGCACTATAAACTAGAATGAAAACCTCTGTATATTCTTCGAAATCAAGCTATTTCTATTGACCTCAGTAATTTAACCCTTTCAGGGGCGGTTGGCTTTTTTTGAACTACTAAATCTATCCAACAAAATTTCACTCTGATAAATTAATATAAAATTACATTAAATTATTGGAAAATAGCTATAACACATCCATTAAAAAAATTTTTTTAATAGAAAATTAAATTATGTTTTTTAATCATTTGAAGAGTCTTGGCCCTGGAAAGGGTATAAGCTATCAGATCATATAACCTAATGTGTGATATGAAAGGTTTAACCACTACTTATCCAACACTCTTTTTTAAAAATGAATTTATTCTCTCTCTCTCTCACTTTTGAAAGGAAAAAAAATTAAACCGACCAATAAGAACCAAGAAAAGTTTAAAATATAATTTTTTTCAAGAACGTAATCGATAAATGGAATCTATGAATACTAGTGCCGATAATGAACAGGACCCAAGTTGGGCTGATGTGGTATGTACTAAAATTAAACCACCCGATATCATTATAAAATATGAAAACAAATTCGTTCCAGTATCGTTATTTAAAACTACTACGGTTAATGACCCTGTAAAAAGGAAAATTGCTTGCTTTGGCGTTACATCGATAAAGTTAGCACTATCAATAAAAGAATTCAATAAAAATATTGATGGATTTTTTGAAATAATATTAATTCAGTTTGGTGAAGTGTATACATGTTTTGAAGCTGACACCTGTAGAAAACTTTTATTTTTAAAATATATAAACAAAAAAGACCTAGAAAATGCAAAAAAATTTATAAAACATATAAAGAAAAGATTGAGCTTTTGGAAACCACAGGATTCTCTTGTTAATTTAAAAATATCACCATACCATCATATAGTGTACCAAGTGTTTGTGATTACCCAAAAATCATATGAAGAACTTTCTAAAATAGGGAAAGTTCTCGATATAACTGCACTGAATTATAAAAAAATTAACTCCTACCCATCAAAAAGCATAAAAATAAGCTTTAAAATAAAAGATGATAGCGCAATACCAAGTTTTTCAAAAATGACGGAAATTAAAGTACTCTTTCTTTGGAAAGAAGTGCAACCAGCATGCACATATTGCAAAAAAGTATGACCATTGGAAATACCAACGCGAAGACTTGAAAACAAAAATTGAAAAAAAATACAAAAAGAAACAGAATCTCAGTTTCAAAAAAACAAAAAAAAAAAAGTTTATTCAAGAGATAGATCAATTTGAAACAAAAAATATGAACAAAAGCAGTACTATAGACAATAATGGCGTTTCTAGTAGTGCCATAATTGACCTAAATACTTCATCGAATGCAGAATTGAACATCATAAACAACACGGTTAGCTTAGCCAAAAAACTGATATAGAGACAATAGAATAAATAAATAACAATATTATAAGTAACTTATCTGAACCTAAAGGATATGTGGATTCTGAAGATATATACATATCAAGAAGAGATATCTACTCTAGTCCCTCTCTAAAAATATTATCTAAATTCAAACACAGTAATAGCAGCAATAAAAGTGCACTTAATAAAATCAAAAAGCTTAAAAAAACGCCAAAAAGTAAACCAATAAACTTAACTCAACCAAAAGAAGAAAAAATCCCAAGTTTACAACCAAATGACCCACCCGTAATCGTTGAAAATAAAACTACTAGTAAAGTAGCCATAGAAAAAAATAAATCGTTTGAAAATAATGAAAATGAAAATTCAAATGTTTCTACTAAATTATAAATGGAACTAATTTAACTTAAAGGCTTTAAATATAATAATAATAATAATAATAATAATAATAATAATAATAATAATAATAATAATAATAATAATAATAATAATAATAATAATAATAATAATAATAATAATAATAATAATAATAATAATAATAATAATAATAATAATAATAATAATAATAATAA
>LSSN01000169.1:10013-23235 GCA_001970855.1 Smittium culicis
TTCTTTTGAGCGTATGCTCATAGGGCTCATGTTGATATTGGATGTATTTTTTGTTAGAGTTTGATTAACGTTTAATATAAAAATAAAGAGTTTAAAATTTGTGTAAAATGTTTATTTGATTATTGAGAGTGATTTTATTAATAGTAAGTTTGACCAAAAAAAAGTTAAGTTTTTAAATGAAATACTAAATTCTTTGGTTTAGCCTTTTTTCCATTTTTCTTTAACTTTTCCTATTGTTTCGATGTTTTTTCTTGGTCGTTTTGTTGCGGATTTTATACCTTTCTGGTTTCATGTCAAATTTTATGACATGAATTTTGTTATACTTATTATATTAAAATTGATTCAATAAAGTATTCATTATTGTGATAAATTTTGTTTGACATCATTATTATATTCAATTAGGTTAAGCTTTAAAAAGTGATTTTCAGAAAATACACGAAAAAATAGAAGTATAGAAGTATAGAATCACACTCCAAACAGAATTCTTTGACCTTTCTACACTTCCACATATATTCATGTCTATTTCCCCTCTTTTTAGCCTAATCCCGTTCAAAATACATAAATACAAAAACAAGTTAATTGATCATTTTATGATAAAAAATTAATTATTCTATATTCTACTGTCATACACTAAAAACATATTTGAATGAGCATAAAATCAAAATTATTATTAAGATGTGTTGGTTTTATTAGGTAGACTTGAAGTATATTACCTCTGTGGAAATAGTTGATCATAATTGAAAATTTATAGTTATTTTAGATACTTGTGGTTACATGTTTACACTTTAGTAGAAATCTGCATGCTCAAGGACTTTAATATGGATATTCTCTATAATAATTTCTTCTAACAATACTTGATTGGTGGCTTTCATGACTAAGAGTAGTATATACTTTAATCAGCTGATAAATGTTTAAAATTTAAATATATTTGACTTATTCTTTTAATTTCTTATACTGTCGTCTATCATTAAACACTATTTAAAAAAATGAATCTAGTGACTCCCAGCAATTTAAAATTAGATTATTTATTTGATGCTACTCTAAATAAAGTTAATTATTAGTAGAGTTTTGGTGTTATATTATTTTTATTATATGAAGTTATTTATATTTTGTAGATCAAAATATGTCTATCACCCGGGAAAGGGATACAAGGCCAAAACATGGTCAGTTTTTTGGCCAATAAGATTTAAAAAACGCTTTTAATTCGGAAATAACCAAGTTTATAAATAATAATCCCCTTAATTCGAAATAACTTGATTATTTAGCGCATAAATTTTGATCAAGATATTAGTTGAAAATTATCAAATTACTCGCACATATCGAAATTATCGACTAATTTCCAAATTCCTCGAGCTAAATCGAAAAGTATCAGATATTTTGAAATTATCTAAACATTTATCATTGGCGATAGAATAATTTTTTTTACAATTTATTGCGAAGTAGATAATTTTGTTAGTTTTTTATTATTCTTATATGTTAATAACTGCCTCACTATATAATATCCGTATTAATAAAAATATGGCACTGAAAGAGAAAAGCTAAAGATCTAGAATTATTATATGAAAAATAGAAAATTTAATCGAGTTTTAAAAGTCGTCATCTATTGGTTTTAGGCAAATTGTGGGAAATTAAAAATGGAAATAAATTAAATAAATTAAATAAATTAAATAAAAAATCTGACCATGGTAGCTCTCTCTCTCTTCTACTTCGAAGACCTGCGATAAACGAACCAATAATATTGATTTAAAATACCAAATTACAAAAAAAACAAATTTTTACCCAGACTTATAGCTCTAGCTGAATCTTGAGTATTTTAAAGTTTATGACTACTAACGAAAGTAGAAAAAACGCCTATACGCCTCAAAGCTAGGCGGATGCAGAAACAAATAACCTTCCCCGAGAGGTAATGGGGTATGGAATAAGGAATAAGGAAAAATGTAACTAAAAGCTTAAATTTCAAACCAGTCTCGAACATGGAAACAGAATCTGGAATGAAACCAAAAGAGAAAAAGATTTTATGTATGGAGAGGACCCCTTTTAAGCTATGCTGTAAAATTCATGACCTAAATGCAGATGTGAAACAATTGTCGAAAGTATAATTGAACAATTAAAAGAAATAAATCTTGCTTTGAATTAGATAATGAACACAAAATAATCTTCTTTAAGTTTATCGATAATGATAGTAAACAAAAAGCAAAAAAAAAAGATTTTTCATAGGATCAAAATAGTATTGAATTCCTTGAAACTTCAGAATACAATGATGAATATAAGCTCATAACCATTTCTTCATATAACGGACTAAGTGTTTTGAAAGTCGCTCAAGCAGCATATTATAATCTCAAATTTATAAAAGAGGTAGTTGATATTACGTTCTTTAAACACATAAATTTAACTCATATGTCTCCAATAGTAATAAAGTAATTATTAAAACCAAAAAAAACGATGAAATCCCTAAAACTTTGGAAATCAATGATATTCAAGTGGTAATGCTCTGGAAAGGAGTTCAAAGCGTATGTACTTACTGCAAGCAAAATGACCACTGGAAGTATAATTGCCCAGAAATTAAGTTAAAAAACGAAAAAAAATAATAAGGATCTCGGGATTCAAGTCCAAAAAACATAACTAAAAAAGTTTTTATTGATAAAGAAACAGATAATGCAAATAATGAAGAGAAAAACAAAAAAAAATACAGAAAATACATTATTAAAGGACCATATCAACACAAACAGAGCCAAGGAAATACATTTAATATCTAGTAAACATGTAGATATTGAACACTCTAGTGAAGCCAAAAGTAAATCTAATGAGTTGAGAAATGAAAATTCATCAAATAAAGCTAAAGAAAGTTCAAATATTCTATATAAAAAAATAGTATTGTAAACCTGATTGAAGCGGAAAACTGTATACCGAGAGAATCTATCAAAATGAATAATAGAAACAATCTATAAGTAAGTAATGTAAGAAGAAAATTAATATGGAGGATTGCGATAGCTAAAAAATCTGACACTATGGATGATCTAAAGAGAAGATCCATAATAAGAGATTAAATTAAATCCATAAGAACAGAAGAAAATATAAATAGTAAAGAGTCTGATTTACCTAATTAAATTATGAAAAAATCGATGGAAGGTTCGCCATCCCAAATCCTTGTTACGGTTGACCGTTTCAGTAGTTCGGGGGGGGGGGGATCGGGAATTACACAATCAAGCATACTCGATAAGGAAATTTTAATCAAGGAAACTCGAACTAAATCTTTAAAGACTCAAATTCCGTCGATCGAAGATTGTTTTTCTATGTATGAAGAATAAAATAATAATATAAAATATAATTATACAAAAACACAAAAAAATATATAAAATGAAAAACAAAAAAAAAAGAAGAGCAAATTTAAATAACTACCTTCAATGTTAAAGGTATAGCAGACAACAAAAAAAAGGGAAGACTTTTTACCCATCTGAAAAAAACAATATAATCCGACATATTCTGTTTACAGGAAATTAACAAAAAACGCTGATAAAAAATTCTGTTCAAGCTATTGGAACAATAAAATAATTTTGACTAAATATATAGCAACTATAATAAACAATGAACTTATGAAATAGTAGATACTTGGCTATATTTAGAAGGAAGGGTCAATATAACCAGATTTAAGGCACCAAAAAAATTTTCAATTAAAAATTGTAATTTTATATTTGCCCAATAATGAAAAAGAGAGAAGAATCATATTATAATTCCTTCTAGACAAATTATCTAATAGCATCACAGAAAATGAACAATTAATTTTAATTGGCGAGATAAACATGGTAGAAAATGAATTTAATGATCGACTCCCACCCCCCCAAAAAAAAATTACCAATAAACGTGGATGGAAGAATATGGAAAAAATTACTAATCACTTCAACCTTAAAAATCTTTTAAGCAAATCAATAAAAAATCAAACAATCTATACGTGGATAGATTATTCTGTGAGATAAGGTATAGAATTGACCATATTCTTGCTTTTAAATACATAATCTCCAAATCATCAATTAGAGATATTGGACTCAATGAATTCTCCGATCATAAATATATAACTTTTAGTATAAATAATAGACAAAAAAAGAGGCCTAATTCAAACAATTTGAAACTAAACAAAGAATTATTTGATAATATTTTTATCTCAAATGAAATATTACAAATTTTGGATGGGTCATGCTACTCAAAAACTGATTGGAGTGAACTAAAAATTAAATTCAGAGGCATTTTCATTAAGCATGCCAAGCTTCAAAGCTACAATAAAGCGATAGAATCGTTAGAAAACACAAATAAAACTTATAATACTTTGCTTAAAAAAGAAAATATAATCACAATTACTCGCAGTTTATATAAAAATGAGGTTATGAATAATCAGAAAAAAATAAAAAAGAATAAAAAAGACAAACTAGATGGTCTAATAGTAAGATCTCTTTCCAATTGGGCAGAAAAAAATGAACGCTCGAATAAATACTTCTTTGGATTACTTATATCAAAAGAAAATAGGAAAGAGATTGTAGAGTTTCTAGATGAGAATAGATGCTCAAAGAAAAATAAAACAGAAATAAAAAACGTGTGCCACTAATTCTACACAAAATAATTTGAAAAAGGTGTAGTAGCGAAAATAGCCAATTAATCTTAACTCAACAAGTTAAAAATAAAATTTCGCCAATTGAATTAGCTGAACTAGACAAAGAAATAAGTACTGGGGAAATAACTGAATCTATAGTTGAAACACCTTATAACAAATCAAAAGGTCCAGATAGGCTAGTTTTTGAGTTTTAAAAAAAGTACAAAGAAAAATTAACCAAGATTTAAAAATAATACTAACAGCACAAATAGTATGCAGCAATGGAATGAAATTAATGGAGGTTCAATAATGGTCCTAATTCCAAAAACTGGCGACATAAAAAACCTTAAAGGCTATAGGCCAATAACTTCGTCAAACACTGATGAAAAGATCTATACAAAAATAATAACTAAAATAATACAAAAGATACTATACTACATAATAAATGACCACTAATCAGGATTTATTAAAAATAGGAGTATAATTGATAATATACTAGAAACAAGCTTTATATTCGAAAACAGTAAAATAGCCCCAAATGTAACCATTGGATTCCTACAAGTCTTATATTAAGACAAAGATTACGATAGAGTTGATTGGAGTTTTTTGTATAAGTGTATAGAGGGATTTGGATTTAGCCAATCATTCATTAACAGAACTATAAACATATACTCAAATCCAAAAACGACAATTAAAATAAATGAGGAATTTGCACAGCCTATCATAATTGAGCAAGGCCTCAGACAAGGAGATCCTCTATCTCCATTATTGTATAATATGGGTGATTCTTTATGAAGAGATCATTTTATAGTGTATAGAGTTTCAGAGTATAAAATCGCATAAAAAATAAACGGCCAATGAGTAGAATAATTTACTTTTTTTACCAAATAAAATTTATAATTGAAATGAGGAAATAGAAAAATCAAAATGCCTGTTTTTCTCCGCCAATAATACTTACAAAAAGTGATTATACAGGCCAATAACATTAAACTGCAACAAAGTGCTCTCTTCGTTCAGAGTCTCCCATATAATATTAGAACCCCTCCTCCTTTTAATCAAAAATAAAATTTTTGGAATTCCATCCGCCAGTAAAAACTTAAATTTCTTAGCCTATGCAGATGATCTGTTGATAGGAATTAATATCAAAAAGGATGAAAAAGCAGTGAATGAAGCTCTAAATCTCCATTTGCTAGCATCAAATGCCAAAATAAATGAAGACCATTTATATAAAGTT
Organism: Smittium culicis; assembly: GCA_001970855.1. NCBI lineage: Eukaryota > Fungi > Kickxellomycota > Harpellomycetes > Harpellales > Legeriomycetaceae > Smittium > Smittium culicis. The sequence goes on from LSSN01000169.1 coordinate 15,830, forward strand.
AGGAAATACTAATGACAGTTGGCTAGAAAATAAATGTATAACTCAAAATAAAACTTTTAAATACCTTGGAATCCTGTTTAATTCCAAGGGGATAGCAATAAAAGAAACTCAACCAATTTTATGAAATAAAATCGCAAACAAATTAAATAGCTGGAAAGATAGAAAACTTTCAATAAAAGGGAAAATATTATTGGCTAATACTTTTTTACTATCTAAGTTATGGTTGAGTGCTTATTTAATACCATTTGATGACAATTTTATAAAAGATACAAAGAAAATAATCAGCAGATTAATATTGAACAATAAAAAGGCCCAAATAAAATTAGATACATTGGAACTGGAAAAAAAACATTGAGGATTGGGGCTTCTTAATATAGAAGCCAAATCAAAAACACTATTTATGAAATGGTACAACAAGATGCTCTCAAATAAGAAAAATATATGGAGTAAATTAGCAACTGAAAACCTCCATAGTCTATCAAATAGACTCAGCACAAACGAAAATTTCATTGGTTTGTTAGTAAATAAAAAAATTAAAATAGTGAGCCAATATCCACCAATATGGAGGGCTGCATTTAAAACAGCGAATAAAATCTATGGTATAAACACAGCTGATATGAATACGTCGACATTTAAAGAAATAAAAATGCTCGGAACAAACAAAGCTAACACTATACTGGGAATAAACCCTCTAAATAAAGATTTAAAATGGCTAAACGATAACAGAATGTCCAATATGGGTACTCTGATTGGTAGATGCGAACTAAATTGGGATAACCACTCTGAATACATATATACGATAAAAATAAAAGACAAGCCAATAGTATTTACAGTAAACTCAACAATTAAATCCAATTGGTATGATTAAAGCTCAACCCAGGGCTTCATATTACCAAAGGGTGCATTTTCCATTATCGACCAGCCAATAGATAAATGGAGCAATCACACAGTAAGAAAATTAATTAGCTTAAAAAATAGAAGAGTGCTAATAGTTCAACCTAAATGGGATTCTATTGGAAAATATACAAATATAGAATCCGTTTTTAATTGGATGAAAATTCATAAAATCGATCTAGAGCCAAAAATTACTAGTCATCTATATTTGCTCCTTCATAATGCTTTAATAACAGAAGAAAAATAAAAAATATGGAATAAAGGCAGATTGACCAATCACAGGAATGCAAAGTATGCAAATCAAGAAAAGAAAATATACCGCATATTTATTTTGGTTGCAGAAGAATTAACGGATTCTGGAAATTAATTAGCCAGTTTATAAACGCTAAATCTACGGTAGATACTGGATTAACCATTAGAATGACTGTGGATATAATATTTGATCTTTTAGAGCCACTAAAAAACAAATTTCCTAATATTGAGATTCTGTATGGCCTGTCCATATGGAACATCTACAGAGTAAAACTGAATCCCCATTAGCGAACACTATTCTGCCCGCCGATGGAATTTTCCTAAGATGGAAAAATAATTTAAAAGAAAAAATTATAAGAGACGCGAAAAATACTAAAAAAAAAGATTCTTGGAAAAAAATAAAAACCAATTGGTTTTCTATTGAGCCAGGCGGAAAATTTACCATTAACAATAGTTAAACGCCCCTTTCCCCACCGTCTATTATTACTAAAGCCCATTATTACCATTTATTTAACTTAATATCTAAATTTTAATTTTATACTTGGTTAAAAATAAAAAAAAAACTACTGGAAAAAAAATCTGGCCATTTATCATATATTTCGCTTTTTTATTTAAAAATGTAATAATCATATATTAATAATTTTATTAAAGAAATAGCTAGAATAAATCTATTCACTACATTCTTTGGATGCTCTCTCACCAGGAAAATATTATCTTTCATGGGGCCCTATCAATACACAGAGAATTATTACTTTTTTTATACACTTAAAATTTTTTTGAAAATTAGTATATATTTTACACTTTTTTGTCATATTTCGTTAATAAAATCGATTATAACATAAATAACGTTGCCAACAAGACATCAATCACTAATCAAACTTTCTTCAGCTAACTTAGAGCAATAAAATAGTATAGATTAAAAATATATTAACCTAGCAAACCTATTTTAGTAATTTTTCAGTACTGAAATTTGCAGTACGTACACCAAAACTCCAAAACAGACCGGTTTCACTACGAATCCGAAGACATCTTTAGGTTCATCCTAAACCTCACGGTCAGGAGTACAAGTTAAGTGAAAAAAATAAAATGAAAAAAATTTTTTTTTGAAATCGGCGATCAATTTTTGCTCACGAACCATCTGAAGCATCAACAACAGCTGTTGATAACGTTATAACGAACGAATTCAGACCCGTGAAGCGTAGGCGTGCTCGTCAGAACGAGCATGCAAACTATACCACCAATTTCCGCCCTATTAATCAAGTTAATGGTGGTGCAGTAGGGAGATCGGGCAACACCCGATCCCTTAAAAAAACTTGTTCCAACCCATCAGTGGCGGAAAAAACAACCAAATCAACAAAAACAACAACAACAAAATTAAAAATCAAAAATCAAAAATCAAAAATCAAAAACCAAAAACCAAAAAATAAAATTTTTATACCTTCTAAACAAGCGGAAAACAGCCAATAAGGCGAAGTTTCGCTAAAACACCTGGTCAACGGAGGCTTGTACTCCAACCTCAAAAAATTCTGCGTCGGTGGATCCGACCGCAAAATTGGCTGCTTATGGCAGCAGTTTGAGGGTGACCACGATGGCGCATTCAACTATATAATGCGCTCGCTTATCGGCGATTTTTACTGCGTACAGGAGGATCTGCGCGCACAGACCACCTACTTCATCTTCGATGAAGACGCAGGCGCCAAGAAGTTGCTGTCGCTAGCGCTGGTATTCAATGGCAAGCGCATTGAATTCTACCAGACGGTGAAATTTGAAGAGAATGTGACAATTATCAGCATCCCAAATCACCGTGATACGGGGATTTTAACAATGATTAAGCTTTTAAAAGAGCAACTTTTACCCCTCGGCACCATAGATCATGTCAGTTCCTGGGCCCAAAAAGGTACAAACGCGTACATTCCGTTTGGAATGAAGGTAATCTTCCGTAAAAGTACCCCGGAAACCGCAATTCCAAGCTTCTTGGTGCACCCAGAAGGCAGAATATGCCTATTCTACAAAGGGTGTGTGGAAGCGTGCAGCTTTTGCAAAATAGTCAGGAATTGGAAATCAGCCTGCCCTGACATCGAACTAAAGTGAATTGAAAAAACCAGGCCTATCAAAAAAAAGCCGAACTCAAATCGAATAAATCGGCCGAAAACCGACTCAGACCACACGCCTTCGAGTTTAAGAATGCGAAGACAGATATATAACTCACGATGCTTTATTAAATTGTAGAGCTGCTATTTGCGGTGCTGATACATTTAAGATGGGAGCGCTAGCTGCTCGGAAACCATCTCAAAATTTCGCTCAAACTGCGCCAAAATCGAGAAAACCAGCCAAAACTGACCCCACTAAACCGAGCGTCCTGGAAACGCTGTTCGACAACCTAACGAAATTCCAAGGCAAAGAATTGTAGTCAATAAAGATAAACCAGCCCACCGAAATTAGCAATTCTTAAAGCTCACCCGTGGCCAAGCCAGCCGAAATAGTCAAGCTTTTCTACCCTGGCGGCGTCGTTGACACCGAATTCGATGACAAATTCAAATCCATGAGCAAAAATTACCAGAATAAAAACTAAATATGGAACATCGAACCGTCCTCGACTGATCCACCAGCACCATCATCGTCATAGGAGTACTCGAAGCTAACTATTTCAATGAACAGGGTGCCGAATTAATGAAAATTAAGCAAGTAAGCGACTACAACAGGTGCACTAATGTCGCTAAAAATATCGACGGTGATATTTAGATGAATGGTGCACAAGCAGATGCAAACCATGATGCTGATACACCCAAAAAATTTTAAAAATGTATAAATTTTCAGCAAAAAAATTGAAAAAATCGTGTCCAAAAACATTCAAAAATCTCCAAAAAAATGAAAAAATTGGCAAAAAAAAAAAACAGAAGTGGCTCGCTCTGAACGCTCCAGAGCTCAAATTCGACACTGTAAAAAACAGTTTTATCATTAACACCACCACTCCGAGCCATAAATCAACTGCTAAAAAAATCAGACAGCGTAACGGTGAATGGAGGCATGAAATAGTGCCTAAAAGTGGCTATAGCCTCAATTTTTCGACGCTAGAAATTAAGCGCGTCGAAAAATCACTACACGCGAAAATCAGACGCGACAAAAATAAAAATTTGCGCCAAAAATTCTCATTGTACAGTAAAAAAATAAAAAATTCCAACTTTAAAGACAAGTCAAATAATACCAATTCTGGTGCTGTGGGGTGCCAAAATGAACCGAAAAAGCTGCATCATAGTCATGATACTATAAATATAACTATATAAAATATACGCGACATTAACTAAATAAGAGAGGAGCTTAAGCGCTTGATACATAATAAAAAACCAGGCATCCCGGCACTACAGGAAACGTTTTTAAACAAAAAAACATACCGCTGCCGCATATCTGGCTACACCTGTATAGAGGCCAAATCCGACCTCACCAGAGGCGGAACCGGCCTACTACTGGCCGTAAAAAATAACATCGGACTAGAAATAAGCGATTTCAAATCAAACCCAACTTGGTTGTCCGGAATAGTCATTGGGCCCACTAGAAGTGGGGACAAATTCCAACTTTTAGTCACTAATGCACACATCCCAAGTGCAGGAGTTCGCAAAAAGAGAACTATATCTGAGCTGTTGGACAGCCATAAAATAAAAAATTTAACACAAAATTTAAAAAACAAATACTTCAAGGGGACCTAAATATGGACTCGTCCGCGTCAACAAAACTAACTTTAAAGCTTGGAACAGGGTTCCAGCAAGCCAAAGTAACCAACTCTGTAGGCTCACGGTACAACAAAACTACAGTGGGACGCATGATAGACCACATATTTTATGTGGGGCTCAACAGTCGCCCAAACTGGTGCACTGCAAACCGCTTTCTGGACCTCTCCGACCACATGCCGATCACCGCGCAGTGGAATATCGACAGTCTCGAGGTACCGAAAAAAAGTGCGCGATTAAGCGTCAAAAAAATTTTATTGACTGGCAGCAAATTTACCAGCAATAATCGATTTGCTGCTCTAGCCGATGCAAATGTAGCTCTAGATGAGCTTTGCGATGGTCTAATGATAGTGTATGGGATCAATCTGATCGCCTATGTGCGACCGCTGCACCTGGCGAAGTCTTCAAGACAGTGCTGTCCAAGAACGCACTCAAAAAAATAAAAATCCGCCGCAAAAAACTTAAAAAGTTAACAAGAAAAAAAGAGCCAATAAAAAAATACATGGATACATAATCGATTGCAAATGCGTCAATTCGAGGAGATTGAAAAGCCGCACAAGCCAAAAAGCTGAAATTGATCGCCGATCAATTACTGAACAACAGCTCCAAAGAATACTAGCGCTATATCAAATCGTGCACTGGGAACACGTTTCAAACTGTCTCCATGGGCCCAGTGTACGATTTGGATAAAATTTTAATAACTGAAAATGAAAAAAAAACTGTAAATATGGAACCAGCACTTTAGTTATCTTGCAAAAGACACTACCGGTAACAGCCGCGATCCATCCAAGTGGCAGGCACTGCTAAATTACGACTCTGACTACTTCCCAGAGTGCGATCACTCAATCAGCTGGGCTGATATCACTACTTCGCTCAACGATACCCCCAATAACAAGGCTCCGGGAGCCGATGGGGTGCCGAGCGAGGTCTGGAAATTGGTGATGGCTGAAAAATCACCGACTTCTGATCTCGCAAAAATAATTTTCAAAATTATTAAAATAATGCATGAGACGGGTAAAATCCCAAAATCCATGACTACAAGTGTGGTGGTGCCTGTGCCCAAGAAGGGCGACATGAAGGACCCCAACAACTATAGGGGAATATCACTGATTCCTACTCTCATCAAGCTTCTGGCGAAGATTGTGGCTACGAAACTAGCTGCAATCGACAAGAAATACAATATTTTAATCAAGGAACAGGCTGGATTCCGCAATTTCGAGGAGTGTGCAGCCCAAGCTACCACCTTATACGAAATTGCGAAGCGGCGCAAAATAAAAAACTTGCAAACATGAATCTGCTATATAGACTATAGCAAGGCGTACGATCGGTTTCCACACATGGTACTTATTCACAAGCTACGGTCAATAGAAATTGGTGATAAATTACTCAATACCATCAGTGGGCTCTAATATGATCCCAAGGTCACAACTAGGATCGTTGATACAGTCTCGGAGCCTTCATAATGCCTATATGGAGATGCGTCAAGGATTTCAAGAATCACCTATCCTCTTCTATATCTTTATCATCAACATATTCAAGGACGTTACAGGAGTGGAGGCCCCTGGAATACTTAACCGCATACTAGGACTGCTGTTTGCGGACGATGCAGCCGTGCTGACCGACTCTGCAGAAAGCCTGAAAACCATATTGGACGCCATCACTATGTGATCGAACACCTGGGAAATGACTGTGAATGCCTCCAAGTGTGCGATGATGGCTGTCAACTGCAACGATCTGGCAGAACTGACACTGCAGCGGCAGACAATCAGCACCTCGGACGAGTACACATACTTTAGAAACATAATTAATCCCATATGTAGTGTGGCTGGTACAATAAAAAACAACAAAATGAAGGCCCAGAAGGCCATGTATGCTGGATATTATTTTTTAAACCGCTCTGACGTGCTGACCTAACTCAAAATTCGGTTCATAAATTAAGTCATGCTACCTATTGGGTGCTACGGTGGCGAGACCTTCGGTATGAGCGAAAACCGATGCCGCCCCATTTAGACCTTAATTGACCAGGCAACCCGCATGGTTGCCAAGGTCGGAAAAAATGCCGCCATGGAGCGGATCCGCGAGGAACTGGGCATCAGCTCAGTGTTCCTGCGCACCAGTACTGCCCGTGAGCGTGCATTCATCAAGTTTCCGGCGTCCAAAACATGGTTCGCCGACCTCATCAACCAGCCTATCAAGGCGCAGAAATCCACCTGGGTGACTGGATGCTCCAGGTGGATCAAGAAATACTGCACCAAAAACGCCGCTGGACAGACTGTGATTTCATTGGCCAATAGAAAGGCCAAAAATATCAAATCGAAAATTCAACACTGGGCAATAAGCCGGAATATCAAAAATAAAGGCAATTGGATTGGCCTCACCGCACCGCATCCCACACTGAGGCTGGGCCTCCAGGACGTCGGGAGAATGCGTTTGAGCAGCTACTGGACCGGTTAGCGCATAGAAAACGACAAAATACTAAACCAAAAATACAAATTATTTTGTCCCTTCTATAGGATCCAGACACCTGAGACAGCA
>LSSN01000170.1:0-11417 GCA_001970855.1 Smittium culicis
TAATAATAATAATAATAATAATAATAATAATAATAATAATAATAATAATAATAATAATAATAATAATAATAATAATAATAATAATAATAATAATAATAATAATAATAATAATAATAATAATAATAATAATAATAATAATAATAATAATAATAACTAATTCCAAAATTATAGTGCTTATCCAATCAACATATCATTTTTAATGGTAAAACTTGTGTTTTCGTATAAAAACCCACTAAAAATTAATTAATCACTTTAGCCGACCTAATAATTTGATAACCATAAACTGATACTTTTAGCATGATAAATTTCTGTCATAAATTATTATACGACAAATGCTGCCAAGTAGGAAATTCTATTAAAATTTTCTTTCTCATCAAATTTTATTTAGGGGTTAAATTCAATTAGGGTATATTATCAAATGAAACGACTTATTTAGCTAATAAAAGCTCTTAATTATTATTAGATATAAAATTCCAAGGAAAAAAATTCCCGTCACCTCTAAAAATATCAGATCTAAACTCTTTGCTGGAATTAGAGTTTTAATGAAATTATGGACTGTTATATCTAATTAATGAGGTATGTTGGCTAGATGATGGTCTATATTTCAATTTCAATTTTGTGTTTAATCTTTCATAACAATGCCTATGATATTATTAGTCTGACTATATGAATGTTATTGGATTTGAGATTATATAAGCTCAAAATGCTTTAAACGTTAGATGTAAGGGTAAATGAAGATTTCTTTTCTTATTTATTAAATAAATTGAATAATAGTATTGGGAATATTAAATTGGGGAAATAATTTTAACAAAGTTGAAAAGTGTGCTTTTACGCATTTATTGTTGGTCGGGTTATTTTTTATAACGGTCTTGTGGATTAAGTAGATCAGTAAGCCTAGTAAAATTGGTTGAATAAACTAATTAATGAGCCCATTGTTAATAATGCCTCATGTAATAATGGACTTGGTGAATGTACTATTATAATAAAATGAAAACTAATTTAAATAGTAGATAAATAATAAACTTAGCTTATTGTTAAATAGTATACTGTTGATGAGTACAATCAGCAGTATGATATGAATGAGGGGTTTTAGATAGAATAGCTTTGGAATTAAGAGTGCTAGTTGATTGCCAACTATAAAAGTACTCTGCTAATGGCTAGAGGTGGAAGCAGTGGTACAGAAGATTATTAGTGGGTAAAAAAGTAGAGTATAAGAGCCATTGGAACGATGGAGGTAAAAGTAGAGGCTATTGGCTTTTATGGTGCATTCTATATTTATTGGGTGTAATTTTGTAATCAAGATCGATGATATTGTTATTTTTGGCCAATAATTTTATCATGATGAGACGTGGATGAAATGGTTGGGTATTCAAGATCATGAAATTCTCGTGTCTTGAATTGAGACAAACTATTCGCAGCGGGGAAAAGGGCAGAGCTTGTTTTCGAAAAAAGCGATATTAGATCTGTGAATAAATACTATAATAGGCTGGCCAGAAGCCAGCCGCGATTCTGGTACTTAAAATGGCAAGTGATTAATCATGGGATTCCATAAAAGACGTGATTATTGGATATATGCGGAGAGTACCTCAGAATGTAGCCAGTGATGAGATGTGTTTGGATATTTGTGAATTTATAGATTAATCATCAGATTATATAAGATTTCCGTAAGCGGGAAAGTATAAACATAAAAGTGAGGATTGAGCTGCATATTTAGTAATTGATTATGTAATGAATTTGAGAATATCAGTGGCCAATAGAAATCCAATAATGCGGGTTAAATGCAGCATGATGAGAGTATTTTATTTTCGGAACTAAGCGCAGACTGGGCCGATTTCTGGCCTGAACGGAGATTCTGGACGAAAATAGCACTTTGTCGCAGTATAGTTCTATTGGTCTGAATAATCATTGATTATCGAAACTATTGGAGGAGATGAAAAGGCAGTGCGATTTTTCTATTTACTTATTTCATTATTAGCCCTTTCCTGTGCGGTAGACCATTTTTGAACTACCAGAATTGCTCAACAAAATGGCAATCTGGTACATTAATCTACAACAATCATAATTTATTGGCTATTCTAATAAATTTATCCAGTAAAAAATGATTTTAAATAAGTATATCCAATTATGGTTTATTTAGAGAATAAGAGCGTTGAGCGGGAAAGGATTGGATTACTATTTATAAAAATAATCTTGGGGTTTAGCTATTGGATAAGTAAGTAAAATCAACATATTTGCTGTGACACCTCTCACTATAAAATGGCTCCTTCATAAAGGATCTCGCAATCAACACAGAACAGATTTTGAGATTGAACTAGTATGAATATTAGCGAATACTGGTAATTTCTCCTTCGGCCCGCTTATCAGCAAAAAGCTGCCCAATCCTTCATACTAGGGCACTGGTCACAATTAATCAAAGGTATATGCTAAGTGCACTATGTAGTAAGGCAGTTCAATGTAAATAAGCAGCACTAAATAGTAAAGCTATTCAAGGTAAATAGGAAACTCATCATAAGGAGCTACCTGTTTTTTGGTAAAGGGGTAATCCATAATATTATGGGTTAAATGCGAGTTCCAATTATTATGGGTTAAATGCGAGCTCCAAATATTATGGGCTAAATGCGAACTCCAAATATTATGGGCTAAATGTGAATTTCCAATAATAAAGGGTTAAACCAAATTCAATGCAATAAAGACTAAATAGCAAATAGCAAATAGCAAATCCCAAATAATAAAAGGACTAATTCCCAATAATAAGGGTTATCGCCAAATTCCCGCTAAATAGGCTAAAAAACCTATATTATCAGACTTCAAAAGTTTGTCCGTCATTTTTAGTCCCAAATCAATTTGAAGATTTAAATGCTCTTTGTCATACTCTAAAAGTTCCTGTTTACAAATACTCTATACTTTATCCCCTCTATACTATATCTAAGCTAACTCTTTAGCCATCACTTTTATCGAACTACCTTCTTCTTACTCTCATTTCTCAAAGAGTACTCCAAAAACCTGTTAAAACATACCCCACTGTACAACATACTCTATCTAATCTTTAAGACTTTATATCTAATCATCAACCTAGTGCTGCATATTCGCAGAAACATACTCTTCAAAAAAATATCTCATTCTGTAAATCGTCAATTTATTTTATACCGCATATCAAATTATAATCTACCTTTACAAATTTCCTATACCCCTCTTTACACATCTTTGTTTATTTTTTTTTGAATCTGATAATAACAATTACAATTTGTTCTATACCATTTTTTGCTAATTTATAATATAAATCTACTTTATTTACAGCTCCTAACCTGAATGAAATGGATAATGATACCAAAAAACATATAGATTTAACTTACAAGCCAAACGAACCTTTAACAGTTGGTAAAAACACTTTAGATCTTATAAATAAGAGCGCTTCTAAGTCCTCTATTTCCACTGAAACCATCCCGAATTCCTCTAAAACGCCGACTGTATATATGCAGGCTCCTGAACTTTCCGCTTTCAAAGCCCCAGAAAGCAAACATATCAAAAAAAATGTCCTCTGCATCTTTGTTATCGAAAACACCAAGAAAATAGAGTCCATCTTCCCCATTTTGCACAAAAAAGTAATAGAAAGAATCATAACGTAAGCCTTCCCTCTCATATTACCTCTTTATTCATTTCCCTCTTTCATCTTCTATAAGCCTAACCTTATATCTATATTTATAAAGAAAATTAAGAGAGCCCATTCTCATTCCTGGTTCATCTGTTCCCACAAAAGCTACTCCGATTATAAAATATGGCTCTATTTACTATGGTGACCACCCCCCTTTCTCAAATACCACTATTTCTTCAAACTATTTCACCTCAAACTATAGAGATTTTGGAAATGAGCTAGTTTCCCATAGATTTGGTACTGGCGGCACCATCAGATGCGCCCTATTAGATGGACTTGTATGTGCTCTCGAGATGATTGATGACTTTAAGGACTACGATAAAGATTCTACCTTTAGCGACCTCCACTCTATAAACGTCATCTTAATAGGCTGTACACTACCTTATGGCTACGAAATACTGATCAATAATCAATCTCACAAAAAAACTACAAACATCTTATCTCCAAAATCAAGACCTAAATCTACCTCTGCTACAATACACGGTGTTTCCGAAGAATTTTGTACCAAAAACCAACGAGAAGAATATGATGGTTTTACTTTTAATAGTTTGTTTGAAAAATTTAAAGAGTACAAAATAAAAATGACCTCAATTTCTCTACAAGGCAAGGATTATCAAATATTTAAAAGCATTGCTGATAATTGTTCTACTACTGAACTCAAACCAAAAGAGATACCTTTGGGATCCAATACCGGGTTTTACATTTACTCTTCTGATATGGATTTGGATTCAACTAATTCTGATCTCGATTTAAAAAACCCCTTAAGAGCCCAAGGTATTGAGCTCACTAATGAGTTCCCAACAAAGGGCGATTTACGCACAGCTGCCTCAGAATCTTTGGATCCTGCCCAAAAAGACATTTTACCTGGTTCTAAGGAATTTTCAGCCAGTGATTCTATTAAAGGCTCTAATAATTTATCAGGGCCAGAGCCACCTACCCTGGAATTTAGCAATACTAATATATCTGGTAAGAATAAATTCCCTAAAAACGAAACAACACTAGCCTCATCAACCTCTAGCAAACCAAGTATAAAAGATACACCAATCCAATCGACTAGTGTGTTGATTCCCCCTTCTAACTCGCCTAAACTTCCTAATCCCAACACTCCAGTTGCCATTCCTGAGAAATTTACCACAACTGAAGCTCAAAGTATTAATCTGGTCCCACAAAAAACATTAAACTATTCCAACACACCTAACTCTTTACCCCCAAATAATAACACCAACACGATGACTGGTACAGCTTCTTATTTTAGCTCTCTGCAACCTTCAATCAGCGAAGTTATCTCTAAAAAGAAATCTCTTGAACAGCAACTGAATCAGCTTCAGCACCGTCTTGAAAGCAGGTTTAAACATATACAGAAATGTCACCAAATAGAAAACTACCAAGCTCCTGAGCTTGAAGCTTACACAGGCCAAGATAGAGCAGCTTCTGTATCTCAAGCTGTATCGCAAGCTACTCAGCAACGTAAATTCTTAGAAGCTGAGTGCTATAAAATACTATCTCTCAAACAAGAGTTTACTCAACAAATCAACATTGTTGATAGTATCATCCAAAGCAACAGCGCTAATGCTGACACAATCAATCAGAGCGCAACTTTAGAAAGTCAAATCCAGGCCTTAAATAATAGTAGTATTCTTGAATCTCAGATAAAGCAGCAGATTCTAAATGGTAGCTTTAATGATGGTCAGCTTTCATCGATTATTGGCCAAAGTGCTTTAGATACACCGCAACTAAGTATTCCACAACCTAGCGATAATATTGAAGATAACAGCTTGCTTGAAAAGCCAATTTCATCAAATCAAAATCCAATTATAGCCAATTCAATTTCACCAAATTCAGGATTTAAATCGCCGCCTACAAATCTAGTATCTAAAAGGTCTGATGAGCTATTATCCACTGCCAGCTTAGAATCGTCAACTGTATATTTAAATAAAAATGCCTCTGCCTCCCTGTTGAAATCGCCCTTAAAATTTACGCCAAAGCTTAATGCTAAGCAAGATCCATCGTTGTCCCAGGGCGCTAACAAGAAACAAAAAACTGAAAAAACTACCCCAGAGTCTTTAAATATGAACCAAAACAACAATTTGGTCATTCCTTTCCAGCAAAGTGTCGCTAAACTTGCTCAAATGACCAACAAGGACCCTGCTTTCATACTCGGCTTATCTACTCAAGATTTAGTTAGATTAGTCTCGAGCTTAAACTCAGCAAACAGCATTCATTCTATTAACTACGAACAGCAAATGCTAATATCTGTTTTTAACAATTATAAAGCACAAGCACAAGCACAAGCACAAGCACAAGCACATTCCCAAACCCAGACAAGACTTATCGGGAACAATACTTTGCAACCTCACTCACAAGTAGCTCAAAATATAGCAATGCCACCAATACCACCTCATCAACCATCCCTAACTCCAGTTATGCTTAACCAGTCGTCATCAAATGCGACTAACATTTTAGGCAACGAACTCTCCAGTCAAAATGCACTGTTAAATAACTCCAGCGGCTCAGTTACATCTTTGCCCAACAAAGATAGCCAAAAAAGCCCACAGCTTGAGATCAATGCTATTTGGCGTGGATTTATTGTTTCAGGAGCAAAAATGCCAAATGGGCAGCAATCAGAGATAGTTGTTGCAGTCCAAGCTGTTTCTCTAAATAAAGATCCATCCCAAAGCAATATATCTGATTGCATGTTAGAGCAATGGCCTATGAGGCTAGCTATCTCTGGATTGGCACCTGCAAATATCACAGAAATGATGAAGTGGGCATCTAACCGAGACGTGCCTCAGGTTGTCTTCATGAGGAATTCTGAGCTTGAAACTAAGATTGGTGAATCTGATGCACCTGGCCCTAACTACGGCCTAACACAAGCAGAACTTTCGAAAAATTTTGAAATTTTATGCGCAACGCTTAAGGAAAAATCTATGGTAAATTATTATTTTTAATATTTGTACTCAATTTACTTTTTTTTTCTTGCTAATTTTATTCTTTATCCAATTTTGTATTTAACTTTATGTTTGCAATATCTTTTACAAATTTAGCTTGCACTGATTAAGCTCAATGATGCTTTAAGACCAAATGAGCTTTTAGGAATTCTGCTTCTTTCGCATAACGACATGTTACTAGGGTTGGTGTTTACTAAGCACCCAATACCTACGCATCTTTATAGCAGAACTTTCCCATCAACTCCGACTCTTATTAGTGCACCCTCTCAAAATGAATTTGCTGATCTTGCGCCAAGCAATAAGTTTTACCCCTCCGTGCCTGGTTTCAACCAACCTGCAAATACAACGTCCATTAATGTTATTAGCCCCAAATCATTTTCAGCTAAATTATCTAACAGCTCGTTATCATCCCTCAACATAAATAAGGGCCAAATTAACCCATCTGATATTCACCAGAGCTCTGGTATTAAGCCCATATCATCAGAGCCTAGTAGCACTCCTAACATTTCTAACTTGCAGTTCAGTTCTGCTCTATCCCCTCATCGAGCTGGTGCATCTTCAGCTTCTAGCCTTAACCACAATATAAACATTACTGGAAACTCCTTAAATCAACTCAACTTACACCAACAGGGCATACAACACGCTAGTATTCAACAGCTTTCTAAAAAACTCAACCACCCAATTCAAACGCCATCGCAAAATTCTCCACAACACCACAGCCTTCAACAAAAAAATTTACAGGCACAAACTCCACAGACGCAGAGCTTACAAACGCAAACACCACAGATGCAAAATTTACAATCACAAACCCCACAACAGCAAAGCTTACAACTTCAAGGCTTTCAACAACAATCACAAACACAAGCACAGATGCAAGCCCTTCAACAACAATCCCAAACACAAGTACAGATGCAAACCCTTCAACAACAGAGCTTACATCAGCAATCTCTATTACAACAAAGCATAAAAAGCCAAAATTTACAACAACAATCTAACCAGCAAAGCCAGAACTTGATTCAGAATTCCCAGCAACAAAACACCCAGTATCAATCTTCCCATGACTTGACCTTACAAAACCAAAACTTCCTACAATTAAGCCTTCAGCAACAACAAAGCCATTTAAATAACTCTCAGCTTAATAACCCTCAAGCAATAAGCTTACAGATGCAGAACCCTCAGTTATCTGATCAGCTTAAAGATGCATCTCATCCAAATAGCATACAGCAGCAAATTATGCAAAATAATGAAAAGCAAAATGCCTTACACCAACAGTCTTTAATGCACCAAAATATGCAGCATAATATCTTACAAGGTATTTCGCAGCCAAATTCAGAAATTCAAAGCCCACAGCACCAAAACTTTCTTGCTCAAAATATGCAGCAACAAGGTCTAAATCAGCAGATCTTAATGCAGCAAGGTTTGAAATACCCTGCTATGAACAATGACTTGAAACAAGTTAGCCCACAACAAAGTCTTGCTCAATCCAATTCGCAAAACCAAAATATGACTCTATTAGATCAAAAGGCTTTTCAAGCTCATCAACAACTAAATACGCCTCAACAAAATAATCAAAAAGGTTCACCAAATTCTTCTCAAACTTTATCCCAACAGATGAGTGCCAATTCCAAAAACAACAAGCAAAGGAACACACAACAATCAGCTGGTCAACAAAAAGCTCAATCACAACCAACTCCTCAGCAGCTGCCAAAACAAGAAGGTGCTAATCTTTCGAGCGATTCCCAGCAGCCTAGCGCAAATTCTCATATTCCTCAGATGCAAGGGGATTATCAAACAAATATATCTCGACAAAATGGCCAGCAGCAGTTTAATCAAAGTGACAATATTCTTAATCAAAATAACCCTCAATTTCAAACCTCTTCATCGCAGGCATCTAATCAACACTCTCTATTAGGCCAAGCTCATAACCAAGTAACGCCCCAGCCCCAAATTCAGGACTTAAATAGTTCCCAGATTCATCATACTCCTCAACAAGCAGCGTTTGATCAGCAAAATAACCAACTACTGAGTATCCAGCAACAAATTTTACAGCAGCAGAAATTCCAAAACCAAAATATTAATTTATCTCAAACGCCACAAACCTTAAATAAAAGCGTTCGCAATACTCCAGGCCTTTCTTTTAAAAGCCCTCAAGACCAAGCCTTACACATTCAAAACCAACAAGGTATTCAACAAAACGCTCAACAGAAAGCTCAATCAAATGGTCAAACTCCACGCGTACTATATAGTACAAAGCATTCAAGTGCAGCCAGCACTCCTATGGCTCAACAAATTTCGTCGTCATTGTTAAATGAGTCTAAAATCGGATCTACTATTTCTCCAGACATTTTACAATCTCTTTTATCCCCCTCTGAGAACAAGAATACTTTGAATTCGTTGAAAAATCAACAAGCCGCTGGGTTGGATCCAACACAGCTACACCAACTTCAACAGCAGCAGCTCCAACAACAGCATCACCAACAGCAGCAACTCCAACAACAACAGCTGCAGCAACAACAACAACTTCAGCTTCATCAGCAGCAGCAACAGCTTCTCCAGCAGCAACAGCAGCTACAGAATAAGCAACATCAATCCCAGCCCCACCTTCAACTACAGCTGCAACAACAACAGCAGCAACTACAACAGCAACAACAACAGCTTCAGCAACAACAGCAGCAGCAACAACAGCAACTCCAGCAGCAGCAACAAAAACAAAAATTCCAGCTACACCAGCAACAGCAAGCTTTGCAACAACAAGCTCAGCAACAACAAGTTCAGCAACAACAAGTTCAGCAGCAACAAGTTCAGCAGCAACAAGTTCAGCAGCAACAAGTTCAGCAGCAACAAGTTCAGCAGCAACAAGTTCAGCAGCAACAAGTTCAGCAGCAACAGCAGGCTCAGCAGCAACAAGTTCAGCAGCAACAAGTTCAGCAGCAACAGGCACAGCAACAGCAGGCTCAGCAACAGCAGGCTCAGCAACAGCAGGCACAGCAACAGCAGGCACAGCAACAGCAGGCACAGCAACAGCAGGCACAGCAACAGCAGGCTCAGCAACAACACGCACAACAACAGCAGGCTCAACAGCTAACACAACAGCAGCTGCAGCAGACTCAACAACAAGCACACCACTTAGTGCAACAACAAGGACAACATCTAACTCAGCAACAAACACAGCAATTAACTCAACAACAAGTCCAGCAATTAGCACAACAGCAAGCACAGCAACTGGCGCAACAGCAAACACAGCAATTGACCCAACAACAAACACAGCAATTAACTCAACAACAAGTCCAGCAATTAGCACAACAGCAATCACAGCAACTGACACAACAGCAAACACAGCAATTGACCCAACAACAAACGCAGCAATTGACCCAACAACAAACGCAGCAATTGGCCCAACAGCAAACACAGCAATTAGCACAGCAGCAAGCACAGCAACTAGTGCAACAGCAAGCACAGCAACTGGCACAACAGCAAGCACAGCAGAAAGCTCAACAACAAGCACAGCAGCAAGCCCAACAACAATCACAGCAGCAAGCTCAGCAATTAGCACAACAGCAATCAAAACAACTGGCGCAACAGCAAGCTCAGCAACAATTGCAACAGCAAGCTCAGCAACAATTGCAACAGCAAGCTCATCAGCAGGCTATGCAGCAAGTTCAACAACAATCTCAATTACAAGCTCATCAGCAGGCTATGCAGAAACAAAAATCGTTACAGGAAAAACAGCCTTCGTCAAACAACTCGCAAGCATCTTCTTTAGCCCAACAGTTTCTACAAAGCCAAACACCTATAACACTACCACAAGGTTTAATTTCAGCTGATCAACAATCCTATTTAAATCAAAACTCGCAGAATATGTTCTTAAACGCCCAACAACACTCTGGCCAACAATTCTCGCTTAACCAACCAAATTCTACTGGCACTGAAACGCCTGACGTTTCGAGTTTTAATAAATCACAATCAGTTGAAGTTCCTACACAAAAGTCTCAGCAGAAAACTAAAACTCCACAAGTTCAAGCACATCCCCAACCACCATCGCAGCTTGCCCAAACAGAAAATAGCCAGCATACACAATCCCAACTCCAAGCCCAGCAGCAACTTCAGCAACAATCTCAAGATCTAGCTCAGCAAAAAAATAGTCAATCTCAGCCACAAGTTTCACAATTATCTCAAAGCCAACAACAAAGCCTTTTGCAAAGCCAACTGCAGAGCATTTCGAACAACCAGCCTCAACAATTACAGCAGACTCAAAACCAAATCAATTTTTATCAGCAGCTAACTCAGTACTATATGAACCAAGGTTTAAATATACATCAGGCTCAACAACAAGCAAAGCTGCAACTACAAAATCATTTCCAAAATCAAGCCTTATCACAAGCACAAAAAACTCATTCGCGCCAAACTAACCCAAATCATCCCCAAAACCAAACACATTCAAAACTTACATCTCAATCCGATAATTTATCTCAAGACCATTCGATGCCAGATAATTTACAACTACAAAACCAAGACTTGTCGCAAATTCAAGCTTTATCCCTATCTCAGGCACAAGCACAAGCACAAGCACAAGCACAAGCACAAGCACAAGCACAAGCTAAAGTTCAAGCTCAAGCTCAAGCTCAAGCTCAGGCACAGGCACAGGCACAGGCTCAGGCTCAGGCACAGGCTCAGGCACAGGCACAGGCACAGGCTCAGGCTCAGGCTCAGGCTCAGGCTCAGGCTCAGGCTCAGGCTCAGGCTCAGGCTCAGGCTCAGGCTCAGGCTCAGGCTCAGGCTCAGGCTCAGGCTCAGGCTCAGGCTCAGGCTCAGGCTCA
>LSSN01000171.1:6479-16687 GCA_001970855.1 Smittium culicis
TTCTTATTCTTATTCTTATTCTTATTCTTATTCTTATTCTTATTCTTATTCTTATTCTTATTCTTATTCTTATTCTTATTCTTATTCTTATTCTTATTCTTATTCTTATTCTTATTCTTATTCTTATTCTTATTCTTATTCTTATTCTTATTCTTGATTTTAATTAGTATTTATATTTTTCTCATAATAATACGCTAAAAAAAATTATTACACGACCTTATTTTTTATTATAATAATAAATGTCCCAAGGTTTTGATATAAGAAACAGCAGGGGGGAAATTTTAAATTTGATTTAATTAACGCGTCATTTATATTGCAATATATGGCATGGAATTGTTTATAGAAATTATATTTATGAATATCTTATGAATTTATATGAAATAATAACATTATATATTTATTTATTTATTTATTTATCTAAAATACTAAATTAATTTTAAAATTATTATTCATTTATCTTTAAACATATTTTTTACTAATTTAGCTGTATTTTTGTTAATAAAATCCGAGAAAAAAAATCTTATAACATATATATTCTATAAATTAGCTATAAGTTCTAAAATTATGATTAATGCTTCAAAATCAATAAAAAAAATTTAATAATTCTAAAATAGAGTTAGTTGATTGGCTAAATTACTATACACATTTAAGCTCAAAAATATTATGATTTTTTTAAAAGCGTTTCAATGTTACTATTTTATTTTTTCGCTTAGTAATAAATAGAACACATGGAAGCTTATTATTTATAATTAAAAATAACGAAAATATTTGTTTAAAAACAATATTAAGGCTTATAATGAAATTAAATGAAATGAAATGAAATACATCAATACTACCGAATTAAATGTAATTTTTCCGATAAAAGATCTTATTATCGAAATTAAGTCTTTTATATGCGGTTGAGTATTTTTCATAATTCAAACATATCCAACAAAATTTACTAATAATAAATTATTTACGAGGCTCAAATAAGTATTGGTATATAGTAGAATGAAATTAAATAATAAAACTACTTACTAACTACTTGAGAATCAATAATCCAATTTTTTACAGATTTTTCATGCGAAAGGGTTTAATAATAATTAGAACGATTGATTGGATATATTTAGGATATAAAAATGAATTAATAAAATTAAATTAAATAAAACTTATACTTAATAGCAGAGAATAGTTTTAGGGTGTATATATTTATATATTTCGATATTAAGTATTATTTTTTATTTATTTTTTGCTACCTCAATAATCAAAATAGTGCTATAGTATATGTAAATTTATACAATTTTTACTAAAATTTCTATAAAATGAGTACACTTATTAATCTTTAACACTTTATTATAAAAATTTAAACGTGGAATATAGTCTTGACAAAATATTATTTGAATTATCATTATTTCTTTCTTAAATTTGATAACTTGCATATTTTTGTGTATTTATTCTTATTATTGATTAGTATTATACACTAAATTAAAGATTGACCCAGTATAATCCGCCTCTCGTATGAAATATATATAAAAAGTCTGACTGAGTGCAAATAAATCATAAATTTTTTTGCTAAAATATGCATACTCACGTGATAACGAAAAAAAATTTTCAAGGAGCGATCCCAATCGGAATTACACTCCGAAAGAAAACATTATAACAGAAAAGCTAATAAAATAAATAATTTCGAAACGAAGAAAGACAATAATCCTACCCTGAGTGGTAGATAAAATATTTTACCTAACAAATAAATTAAAATACATTCTTTAATGCAATAAATAATAATATTCTTAAATTTTTGTTTGATTTATTATATAATAAATGAGAAAGATTTCCATAAGAAATTCAAAATTATATTATATATAATCAAAAATATATAATAAATAATTTTTATACAGAACAAAGATTTATTCAGTTTACACGAAAATAACCACTAATAGTTTAGCAGCTAATAAATCTGAGTGGAATTTGATTCATTTTTAATCAAATTCTATATGATTGTATATATTCAGCGTTATATTATATAACACTATTTACTTATGTTGAATTTAACAAATTACGATAGTCAAATATTCTCTGAGATATTTGACCAAACCATTAACATACCAATAGGATATTTCTCAACGATGATTTTACAAACTGAAAGTCTATTTATTTCATTTAGTTAGCTATTATTAGCACTATTGACTTAATTAAATAATTTTTATGTAAATTCATCTAATATTGTGAATAATGTTGAAATATTCAGATAGAAGTTTACCTGAATCTTGAAAAACCTTTACCAGGTCTAAAAAAACCAAAAAAAATGTAATAATAACAACCTCTATAATTAAGAATAAACTCAATATTCTCTTTAGTTTAAAATGAAAGTAAATTTATTTTTCAATTAGATAACTAGCTCTAACTTGATTTAATAATAAATATTCATGTATCTGATTGATATTATGTATACCGATACTTAACGATATTAGATACCAAGATTAATAAATTATTTCCCCCAAACATTAATAATATAAATATCTAGTTAAAATACAAAAATTAATATTCGCAAATATAGTAAAAATATACTATCATTGATATATCATCTATATTAAAGATAAAGCGGAGTTTAAATACATAATCACTTCAAAAGGTTTATTTAGCTAATTCAGCGAATATTATAGCTAGCTTATATTACTAAAAAAAGAATTTTTGAGTTATATTTAATCTAGAAAGTAATATATATTTTTATCGGGTCTTTACGGAAATGCCTTTATGGAGACATGATTCTCATTAAAATAAATTTAAACGTGAAAAAATACAGTTTCGTTACTATATGACAAGAAAATCAAAATATTTATATGATATGTAATAAATACAAAAATAAATAAAGCAAGGTAAAAATTAAATATTATGAATACTAGAGTAAATGAAAACTCTTTTTCTGCCTCGAATCTAAGTTCACTCACTCACTTATTTACTTTGAAATTCACTACCACCAATCGTTATTTTCAAGCACACTTAATCCCTCGTTCACTTCGATCCACCACCGCCCCCAAATCACTTTAAACGCCTTTTATATTTCTCCCAGATTACTTCGCTTTTTCAAATACAGATTTTTTTCTATGTGAGATCAAATATGATAAATGGATTTTAATTATTTAAATTACTATATCTTATTTAACTTTTTTTTTAGTAAATCTGGATTTTAACCATATAATCATAGTCTATCGACTATAAAAAATTAATATAAAAATTTTCAGCTTCCAAATAGCTACATTTTTGTATAAGCTTAATCCCTTGATACAAATGTTTACTTTTGTACTTAATTTATAAGTTTAAAAGTTTGGGGGACGATTTTTAGCTAGGAAAATCGAAAAAAAGTCTAAAAATCACTTAGTGGAATAATATAAATTTAAAATTTTGAGCTATTTCTAAGTTTATTTTTATAAAAAGACTCTAAATATTTAGTATACTTTATTTACATCTAAATTTCTTCTATTTGATACTAAATAACTCATAGCTACTCCAAATAGCTTTATTTAGTAGTTGGCATACGTTCGAATATCTTTTCTTACACGATGTGTAGGATTTATTCCATAAGATCAATATGTGTAAATCGGGACTTAAATAATCCCTTTTTTAATTTTTTCAGGAACATATGATCTATCAGGGTCATGGTAAAAATTTCCATAATTACTATTTTTCCGATTTTAATTCTTTATAAATTATATGCGAATTAGCTACGCGTATATTAATAAAGTATAAAAACATTCTTTTCCACCACTTATAGCACTTTATATCAAGTCTATATAACATTATTAATTGTTACAGCTTATACGCTTAGTTCATATTTAAATTATAATTGCATATCATCTCAGGTTTAATCACACCTTAAAAAATTATAATTTTTGACTTGCTCGAATTATCAGATAAAATACAAGGATTTTGTCAATTTTATATCATATGTGTAGGTTTAATATCCATCAATTAAAGCACAGAAATGACATTATCATTCATAAAAAATTCTTTTCCCCATTTTATAAGGAGTTATTTTTTGGCCAATTCAGGCAAGTGCCTCATATTTTGTATAATCGTTCTGCAAAAATAGTGACCAATTTTTTATAAGTATTCTATAAGCGGGGCTTAAGTGAAAAAATTAACCATAAAAATTATGTAATTTTATTAAAATAATTTTCTACAACGTGTTTCATGACTCGAAATCCCAAAATTTTTAAATTCCGGTTTTTTATTTTCCCATTAGATGTCAAAATAACAATAGTACCCAGATTTATCTTCTAAAACGCATCTTTAAATATTATTTTTATGGGAATTTTAGGATTTTATCGCTAATTTTCGTTTCTAACTTTCAATTTAATCATCGATTCGTTTTTTTCAACGCTTTGATGAGATAAAGGTATTTTTTTGTTATTTTCAAGAAAATTTCTTATTTTATACAATTTATCATCTTCAAAATAGTCATCCGAGAAATCATTTTGGCTATTAAAATTGAATTTATTTTTAATTTGGCTAGAGTCAGTGGTGATAGTGTTATTAAAATTATTAGGATTATATGGATTATAATTTAAGTGATTGAAATTATTTTCTATCGAAGATTTCGTAATATAAAATAAAAAATTTTATAACTCATATTATTAGATATATTATTATCACGGAGATATATATTTGCACTCCAATAATACATATATTAGGATATATTTTTCATTTCTATATTTAAATTAATCTCTAAATTTTTTTAATTCATCAAGAAATATCACTTATTAAGATTTATTTTTAGAAATTTTTGATTTTTCATAATAATTAATATAAATTGATATTTTATTTAATGTTAAATCAAGGAGTTTATTATTTGAGAAATTTTAATCATTGTTCCTGATGCAGATGGAAAAATAAAATTCATAGTTATTTAATGAAAATAAATTTTAAAAATAAAACTGATTTATAATTATTTATTAATTAATTAATTTTAAAAGTATATTTTAATAAATATATTAACTATAATAATTATAATAGTAATAGAATTAATAAAATTAATAAAATTAATAAAATTAATAAAATTAATAAAATTAAATAATAGTAATGGATTATAAACACATAAAACTAATATTATAGAAATAAATATGAGTATGAATTGTATCAAAATGTTAAAATATAAGAATAAATACAATAATAAATAAATGAAAGCTGGATTTAATATTAATAAATATAAAAACCTAATCAAGCTTAGTGCGAAATTTATTAACTCAAAAAAATTTTAAATAACAGATGGTTGCGATAAACAACAGATTACTTCTGATCGGGAAAGGACCCAAAATCCAACATAGTATATAGCATATTTGTAATAAAGATTAAATTATATGCTGTATTTGCTACTTGTATCGGTTTATTTAGTATTAGATTATGACAATGGATACGGCGAAAAGTAATCTACTTCTGAAAGATAATGATACCAATATCTTATAATTTCTATTGTTTTTTTGTCGTCAAAGTATTTATACTTATACTGTCCTGTTCTTTGCATAGTCATAGCATATAAAATTTCAAGTAATTACCCTTCGTCAGTCATTTTTATATCTTGCAACTTTAGTGACCAGTATCTTATATGTTATTTTATTTTATTCTTATTTCAATTCTAGCCAGAATTAATTATGTATTTTTTCAAATGCAAAAAAAATTCAATATGTAAGATTTTATTTAATTTTCACCTCGATTCTACTATTTACTTTATAAATTTATATTATTGTCAGCATATCACTAATAGTATTTGTTTTTTTTGTTTGTCGAGATCCTATTTTATACTTTTATCTCATACTAATAATAGTGCATTCCAAATAATAGTTTTTATATCCTGTTAACTATTTAGTACTTTTTATTTTTTTTATAATTTTCGTCATTTTTTTATATAGGTGTGGATTGAATTTATTTTCCATAATTTAACGTAGACTCGCTTTTTTCGTATTTTTTTTTTATTTTAACAATTTTTATTTGAATTTTCATGATGTTGGTTAAAATGGTTATTTCCATGATATTTTATAATTAATTTTAGTTCTTAAATATACGTAATATCAGTCATTCATTATCCTAATATCAATCATGATTTTTATTATGAACATTATGTACTACTCTAAAGTAGAGAGTATCTCTTCAAAAATGGGTTCACTTTTTTTCATAACATTGAATAAAATCATTATAAGCTCAATAAATATTAATCATCGAAGTTTAGTCATTAAAAGATTCAGCTAATTAAGATTTAAATATTATATTTTTTTTAAATAATAAAATACACATATTGAAGCTATGCGTTAAAGTAAAGTGGAAGGTAATGATATAATTATTTTAGTTCAAGTTCAATAAAATTAGGCACATAGAAAAAAAATCCTATTTCATTAATTTTATAAACATGTTATACCTTGCTTTTTTATTCCCAGTTTTACCAAGATCTTTTTCTATACAACCATTTAAGGAGTTTTGAAATGCAAGGCCCAAACACCTTGCAGATCCATTTTCCCCCCTTTAATTTAATATTTATAATTGAATGGTTTAGATCACTATCGTAACAGTTTATAATGAATACAAAATTCAAAAATATCTGACAAATTTGATTGAGGAAGTTTAAATGATAATTGATTTTAGATGATCAAAAATGGTCTACGGAACTAGAACATACATTTTATAAATATCCCATTTTTGATTTACCGCCCGGGAAAGGATTGGATGAGAAGAAAATATCACATTTTGATTCATGGGATATAATGTCAATTTTTAACAAAATCCAATCTATTTGTCTCTCGGCTCACTTGGCGCGCTTCTATACAACCCTATCTGCAAGCTTTTAGTTCTCAGGTATGCAGTATAATTCATTGAATTTTTACTTTGATTAATAATAATTTCAAGTTGCTTTGTTTAAAATATATTTACGTTGTTTTTTTTAATTGCTTGTGTGAATTTAAAAAAAAAAAGTAAATATGATTTTAGAGGGGTCATTTCTTTTTCAGGCTAAATCCGTAAGGCCAGAAAAATTCATTTTCAAGATTTGAGTTAAATGTTTTGTCTTTGCCTTATAAAAATCTGTTTAAAAAAAATTCTTTGCCTTATACTGCTGTAAGGTTATTAGGCAATTTTTTGTTTTAACCAACATTATTATATGTAAAATTTAATTAGTCTAAAGTAGGCTATATATTTTTCAACATATTGAAGCAAGTCTAGGTTGATATGAATTGGTTTTTAATAAGATGGAATTTTGGGAAACTGAAATTATGGGTACCCTAGAATAATTCAAAAAAGCAATCGATCAATCAAATATAGAATCTTTTCAGGCATAATCAAAAAGTAATAGCACGTTACATCAAAAATCTTTCAAAACATCAATATCTAAATAAAATGAATCATCAGGATCAAAAAGCGAAATCATTTTTAATTTTTTATGATTTTTAATTTTTAATCGTAAATTCACAAGAATTTTGGTAGCTACTGCATGAATTTTTTTTCAGGTTAGTAGCTTATCTCAACATTAACATCAGCCAAATAAAGACAGAATTGATATTATAAATATATATTAAATTGGCGGACTTTTTTGTTTTTCTTTAATAAAAACATACATTTTAACGTAAGAGCTCATATATAAAATTTACTAAACAAACATATCAATAAATAATATAAAAAGTATAAAACTAATTTTTATATAAAAATTATTTTATTTAGCCTTTATATTATGGGTATAAAATTTTTTTAAATTATAGAAAAATAAATTAAAATTTTTTCCTTAATTGATGCTTAAAATGGTCAGTTTGCATAGAAAGGATAGCCACCTAGGTAGAAATCAGGATCAACAAATCGCATATCTTTATTTAAATCATCTATGGATTTCATTTCCTCTTCATTCAAAACAAAGTTATATACTTGCATATTCAAAGACATTCTTTCAGCATTTGTTGATTTAGGAATCACAGCAATATTTTGTTGAACAGCCCACCTAAGCAAAATTTGACCAGTGGTAACGTTGTGGTTTTTAGCAATATCGAGAATGGTTTTGTTTTCCAAAAGCGGAACGAACCCATTGCTTTTGCCAACAACGCCCATACTCTGATACGAAGTATCTCCGAAAGAAGAATATGCAGTGATAGCAATATCTTTACTTTTTGCAAAATTGACTAGTTTCTTTCTTGTGAGATATGGATGAAGTTCCATCTGGAGTACAGAAGGTTTGATTTTTGCATAGGAGAGAAGATCCATCAATAGCGACGCGTTAATATTTGAAATTCCGATATTTCTTGCCAAACCACTATGGACGAGTTGTTCCATTGCGGCCCATGTTTCATGGAGTGGGACTTGGTCAAGAACGATTAATTTTTTAACTGTGTCATAATAGTGGGATGGGGGATATCTTTCTTCAAATGGGACGTGTTTAAGAGCTATGGGCGAATGAATCAAATACAAATCCAAGTATTCCAACCCCAAATCAGAAAGCGACTTTCTATTCCTAATTTCACATGCTCCTTGTGGTGGTGTGTGCTAAATAGCTTTGAGACAATGAAGAGCTCATTTCTTGTTACTATTCCTTGATCGATGGCTTCTTTGATTCCTCGACTTACCTCAACTTCGTTGGCATATGATGGTGCGCAATCGAAAAGTCTATATCCTGCTTTTATTGCTTGGAATACAACATCTTTGCATACTTCTTTTGGGATTTTCCATGTACCAAATCCAACCTTTGGTATTTTATCATCAGTTGAAGATAGTGTAATTGCTTCCATTTTGTGCAAAATCTTACTTTTTTTATAACGAGTGCTTGAGTATACGCTTTTATATTTCTTTGGATAACTGAAGAATTAAACAGATAAAAATATCCCTAGTTTTAAATAGCTTAAGGATGGTCTATTTATACTGTAGATTATTTTGGCAAAATTGGTTTTTTATATTAAGCTCTTACTTTATTCAAATTCATGCAAATTATTCAGAAATTTAATGTTAACTAAATATAATTTATTCTCCATTTATCCAAGAAATGCAACCAGCTAAAATTGTCAAATGTAATATCCAGATAAAAAAAACTAATAACATCCTTCACATTTCGAGACTATTTAAAGGGTTGGTACCATTGCTAATCAAAATTTTCTTTCGATAAGCTATAGTTTTCCCTCTAATTTCTATTAGAAGCATACTATTGAATAAATATTTTGATATTTTATAATTATTTTCAATGATATCAACTATTGTTAATATCATTATTAGCAAGAATTCATGCTAGTCATTAATGCTTGCTATTAATACTGGATATTACCACTTGCCATTAATCTTGCTACTAATGCAACCAGTTAAAAATTTAATGTTGTTTATTTTTGCCATATAACCTTTCCCGTCCAACGCTATTTAAAAAAAATGAATTTATTGATTCGCTAATGGCTTAAAATTGAATTGATTATTTGCTGTTATAATACATATACCAACATTTCTTAAGTTTTCTGAATTAAAGTGTTGTTATTGAACGCTGTTCGATATATTTGGTATATCAAAAACATTCAACAGCCCGTGAATGGGTTAATAAAGATAAAAAGCTGTTTCCTTTTATTTATATACATTTTTTCTCAGAGAGTTTATTAAACATAATTAAAAAGTATACTCCTAAGAGTGAAATACCTTGCCGTGGTTTAAGGGCTTAAGTAGTGTACTTAGAAAAGTACACTATACTAAAATTTCACACAGCGTTGCACTATCCTTGGTCGGGGATAGTGAAGGCAACGCCCAGCGATTCGGAGGACAGCGATTCCAGAGGAGGACCATCTAGAAACAGGAGGAACCGATTCGTTTAGCACAGTCTGAGACATTATCTGTGCACAAGTCCAGCGTTCGACAGCATTACGGAACTCAGCCGTTTAGCAGCTTATTGTAGGAGAGCCAGATCGATCATCTCCATGTTTGAGTAGGAGCCTATTTTTTTTTTTTTTAAACGGATTTTATTATTATTTTAATAACTTAAAAATATAAACTAAAAATACAATAAGCTAATAAAAATAAAATAAATTCCTCTGGCGGTCTACCGCCTCCGTACCATGATGGCATTGGATCAAGTGTTGAGTAGGAGCCTATTTTTTATTAATCCTGTTAGATGTAGGCTCTGACTAGGAGCTCAATGATCATAACGAATTCAATTTTGTTGGAACGAGCTTAATTCAATGACTGCTTGTAACTTCAGTCATACAGCCTACTTGAAGCAATGCCTGGGTGGATCT
>LSSN01000172.1:0-25816 GCA_001970855.1 Smittium culicis
AAGTTCATAGTTATACTTTTAGTCTGCTGATGGATTCATAAGAGCCATAAAATATTGGGGCTAGAGCCATGGCAGCAAGAGCTGAGTAGGCTAAGTACAGACCGTTGCTCATTTCTTTTTATTTTTATTTTTTTGCAGGGAGTGTAGAGCAAAAGCTTATGTGAGCTAGATGAGAGAAAATGGAAGGTTGATATCAAGGAAAGGCAAACACTGACAGTAATATTAAAGAAAGGTTAAAAGCTACGAACGGTGAGCGGTTTCAGGTTAATATATAAATGCAGACTAAAGAAACTGGAAATATGAAAAATTGGCAGTTTCATAATTACTGTATAAACATTTATAATCTTTTGCAGCCCAAACCGCCTACTAACCAACACTTCCCACCTTATGCCTCATTTTTAGCTGCTTTTACATTTGCTCTACATGTTTTTACCTTTAATTTACTTGTTTTTACATTTGTTTTACGTGTTTTTGCCTGTTTTTTCCTTATTTGCAGCTATTTTTGTCTTTCTACATCCATTTGCACATCGACTGAACCTCATTGGCTGCTCACGACAACCGAACCTCCTTAGATCAACGCAGTTGCAGTCTCTTTGGCCAATAGATGCCGCTTTTATCCATAGCACTTAGTCTGTCGCATATACTGGTGCGTCTTATTGGCTTACTTGCGTTTAGTGATGCAGTGTTTTAACTTTCTCTCTATCGTGACACTAAACCATTGGTTGCTTCTTTTCATATGCGCTATTTTTAGTTCTAACGCTATGCAAATCTTAATGCCCTACTTCTCCCCCAGCTACTCTATCCCCAGCTACTCCATCCCCAGTTACTCTATCTCAAGCTACTCTATCCCCAGCTACTCCATCCCCAGCTACACTTATCTCTGCCTGCTGCTTATTATCGATATCCTTCTCATTTTGGCCTACAAATACATAAATGCGCTGCTAGCTGAGATTGGTCAACTTTTATTCTGTTGGACCAAATCCATCACTTTCTCCATTCACTGTTCCTTCTTCCAATCCCAAACCCCCATTGACCAAAATAACCTCAATAAACCAGACCCTCCAATAGCTTACACTATGCTAATTTAATCACTGAAAATCCACTAAAACCCTTAATAATTATCAAAATCAGAAATCTGCCAATAATATCCTTTTTTCACAATAATTCGACTAGCTGGCCAATAGAGCTAAAGTAAATGATACCGCAGTTTGGTGAAGTAATTTCTCTTCATTGCATCTTTTGTTTACAATTTGCTAGTTTGTATAACTGATAGCTGTAATGCAATAATACATACTACCACCTTCATTACTTTTATATCTAAATTCTCTATTACCCTTTTTAGCTCTGCTTATTTTGCCTCTTTCATTTTACCCCCTCCTCTCCCCCTGCTCACATTTAATCTATTTTCAACTCGAAATGCTGCTTTTAAAAATAAGAGGTTCTTCCACTCTTTCAAAGATCACCTCCACCTGCCTCAAAACCTACGCTGCCTCCCTCTCACCAAAACTCGCCCTACCAACCAACAGAGCTAGTTTCTTCAACCTTCTATCTCGCCACTTTTCTCAAGCTGCTATAATATCTAATCCCGATGCTCTCGGCTCTAGCTCCTCTTCTCTAAATCCAAAATCTACTGCTGAAAAAACCTCCGAGAGCCCTAGTAAAACTAGACGATCCGATAAAAAGTCTTCCGCCTCCTCAATAGCCGCTAAAAAAAGGACTGCTGAAAGATTAGAAAAGAAAAGAAAAGAACTAATAGCTGCCCGCGTCTTAAAACGCTCCATAGTTCTAAAAAAAGCCAAAGATAGAAAACAGGCCTTAAAAGATAAGTTGTTCGCAAAACTCAACTCCACTAAAAAAATCGTTAAAGCCCCCTCCATCAGAAGCGTTTCCCCCTTTAACGCTTATGTTGGTGAACAAATTTCTGAATACACTAAAATCCCTGATAATAACCTAATGACCTCAAGAGCCTCCATCTTATCCAATATTTGTAATCAATGGGCTTCCATTGACCCCCAAGCTAGAAAGGTACCCTCTCCCGCCTTAACACCCCCTTTTTCCTCTTTTACTTTAACCCTTCCATATATTTATTTTAGAAATACGAAGACATTGCTGCCCAAAAAACTCTCGAAAAGATTGAAGTAGCCAAAGCCTGGTGGAAAAAGGTCGACCCTAAATTAATTACCCTTGAAAATCAGCGAAGAAATATTTTAAATAAAAAAAATAAGGACAATGCCTCTTACAGAAAACTCCGCAAAATAGCTAATCCCTTCGCCCCTAAACTACCCCCTGGCACCTTTGGCTTTTTCGTTAAACATTGCAATTCAGTTTCTTCTGAAAAGATTAGTATCAAACAAATTGCCGAAGTTTGGAAAAATATGCCTGATAGTGAAAAACATATCTTTTATGAAACAAGAAATAAAGCCCGCCAAGAATATGAATCCCAAAAACTTCTATTCTCTCAATCCCTCTAACCTTCTCCCTCGTCTATCAACCTTTCTTTACTCATTCTCAATACCATCCCAAAATAGTACCCCTCCCTAATACTATTACTTTATCTATTTATCCTCCACCCTTTCCTTTTATAAATTCTATTATTTCATCAGCTATTAAATAAATCCTCAATTTTGCCATTGTACTAGCATCTTTATATAGTCGTAAATTTCAACCAACAAATATGTCTATAAAAAAAACAACTATGTTTAATGAGCTAGAAGCTTATACATACGTTGAGGAGCATGTATCTATTTATAGAATTAAGCGAAAAAGTCGAGTCAATAGGGAATTTGATAGAACATAAATCCAAGTGCAAAATTAAAGTAATTGAAAAAAAATCGTGTCGCCTCAAGAAAAACCCTAATCACTATCCAACTTTAACCTGTCGCTATATCGTTATACACTCTAACATCAAAAGTCAATAAAAGTAAAAAAATAATTTGATTTTCTCATTTTTCAATACCCCCCCCCCATATGCTTTAAATATTTATTGCTGTATAAGGCGAATACAACCTTCTAGAATTTTTCAATAATCCAAATTCTAGTCTAAGAGTATAATCCTATTTAAATCGCTGGATACAGTTTCTCACGAGTTTTTTCGCCCAAATCCAGGCATCGCCGCATTATTTATTCATTGATTTTCTCTGAATATCATACTATTCAATATTAAGAAGTAGCGTCTTATAATTCTTTCGAGAAAAAATAATCAATGCATACCAATATATAAATATACAGCATAAATGAATTTATGATATAAAAAAGCTTTCTCTTTCTATAAATCAATAACCTCAATTAATCATTTACTCTATTCACCTCATCAAATTTGAAAAACTTTATGCAACAAACTTCCACATTCAAAATACAAATAAAAAAAATCAGGTTTGAAATTTTTTTGAGATTAAGAGCCTCATAGTCAATAAAATTCAAAGAAAAAACAAAGCTTTCCCTCTGAAGATTCGGATTAGCTATGAGGAAAGTAAGTCTCTAGTATCTTTGACATCTATTCAAAGTCGTATAATATCATTCAATGCTTATCTGACTGATATCCCTATTAACCTGTTTATTTTATCGTAATAAGGGGATATGTTCGCTTTGTGTATTGAATTTCAACCATTATCGACAAAAGTGAATTGGTCGCTCGAAAATTTGCTGTCTAAAATCAAAAATCGATTGTACGTGAGAAGGCTAATGACAATTTATTTGATTTAATTCAATTGGAAAAGGTTAAAGATAAACCATGAATAGATTCTAGCAATAAATTAAATTCGAAAATTAACACCACTCAGAAATTTCTTTATTCTCAAAAATCCGTTAAAGAAGGCATATTTTGAGATAGTAGCTAGAAAATACTTGTAAGGGGTGAGACTAGTGGTATACGAGTTAATATATTTATTTTATTAATACTATTGAGAAACTGGTAAATAATGAAATAAGAAACTAATGAAATTTATAACAGATTAAACGAATTGCATTTCCCTGAGGTGGTAAGCCAGTTGTTTAAGTATATTTGGAAAGTAAAGTTATCTGAGATGAAATTTTATAACGTTGTCGTTTATCGCAAATGATTTACCGCGGTCATTGTTGTGCACAATGGTCATTTTACAGCCTGGGATTGTTCTAGACAATGCTGATGTAAGAATGAATTCTTAAAAGACTTAGAATTAAGAATTAATCATTATAAATAATCGAAGAATCGCTTCAAAATATCATTATATAAATTTTAGCTTATATCCAAGCTATAGAATTATATAATGACATAGAATATATTTCAAAAAACAAGATTCAAAATATGATAATTAACTAGCTATATTGTTGTCTAAGATAAAATTGCTGTTCAAAAAAATAAAAATCCTGTAAGAACTCGAGAAATCATCCGCCATTGCATGCGGGAAAGTAATTCGTTATTCAAGGGTTTTCAAGTTATTTTCTATGAGTAAGAAAATATCAGAATCAGAATGAAGTTAAAGATTCGGATTAAAAAAAAGTCATTTTTGATATATAAGAGGTGCAGAAGTTTTTTGATAGAATTGATATATATGATATCATCAGCACTTATATCTGAATCTTAAAGTGTCAAAATACTCAGAATTGATGAAATATTGAGCCCACATGCGATAGTAGCTCTGAAATAGGTGGTTTATAGAATTTTTAAGGCCTCTACCAAGGCAAAAGATAAAAAAAAAAGAAATTTATTGCATTTAAGGAAAGCGAATTCGCTACTAAAGTCTTATTTTAAACTCTACTAATTTCATTTGAAGATCAATTAATATCGAACCAAATACATTAATAAATTCTATATAAACCTTCAAAAACTTGAATTCACAGCCAAAAAGTATATTTTATATTGAAAAAATAAGAATTGATTCGAGAAAACTCTGTTTAAGCACCATTCTATATCCTACTATAATACTGCAATAAATAATTACCATTTTTTCGTTGATAAGTGAAATTATTGTCGAATCCTTGAAAATCACTACTTAATTATTATATAAATATATTAGGATACAACCAGTAAGTGACCCGGACATCAATTTAGCCTACAGTTGTAGACTGCGTCAAAATTTACAAATAAGATTTATACATCCAAGATCCGTTCACTGATATTAAAATATTGTACAGTATCTATTATTCTTGTAATTTATAACATTATGACCTTAGATAGTCGTATATGATATGGAAAATGTTCCATTTCAGTTAAAATAGATTCAAAATGAATTAAAATCCAACTCTATTCGAAAAATTTGCTCCAAGAAGAGCTAGAAGAGGGATGAATAGGTAATTCCGAGAATTTATCATTGGTTTGATAGGATTACTAATTATCAGTATTGTAGCACTCTTTCTACATTTCAGGTTATTTAATGTATGAGATAAATGAGCAGACTAAAAATTATACTGAATTCTTGAAGCCTATTGACTTCAAATAATTTAATAATATTACTTACGGCTTTTCAAATGTTCCACTCGTTTCTCAAAACCGATGGAAAGACCATTAGATCCATATAAAAACTAAAACATGACTGTTTAAATAGAAAATTTTGCAGTTTTTTCTAAAACAAAAAACAAAAAAATGAGCACATTGGCCTCCTTAGCTATGTGTTTAATATTTCAATTTCAGGAAGTAAATACGCACATAAATAATTTTGCCTTTCTAGAAACCGAATTTACATATCCAGAATATATAATATCTCAAGATGCTATAAAGAGAACCCAAATAATATGAGGAAATTTTAAATTTTAAATCCTCCTAGAAACGTGAAGGAAACGAGATCGTTTATAGAAATAGCTTCGCATTTCTATAAATTCATAAAAAAATGATTATTTCCTAACTGATCCGATCCAAAAGCTTATAATAAGCGATTTCAAATTATCGCGGGCAGAATATATCGAAGTTTCTTTCGAAAATATATTAAAAGTCCTGATTAAAGCGATGACACTTAGTTTACCAGATTTCACCAAAGCATTGATTTTGTCTACAGACTCCTCTTAAATAGATATTGAAACGGTGGTGAAGTAAATTAACGGTAATGAATCAAGGTTTCCAATTGCATTCCAATCCAATAAACTAATTAAAGCTGAAAATAATTATAAAAAATTTGATCAAAAAGGGTTGGAGGTTGTTGCGGCTATAAAAAATTTTTAGTTAATGCAGACAATTCTGCTATATATAGTCTGTATCTAACAGAAAAATCGTCTATAAAAGTATACAGGTAGGTTGAAATATTATCGGAGATTGAATTTGAAATTAAATATGTACCTGCTAAAGATAATGGGCCACATATTTTTTATCTAGAAAAACATAATTTATGATTAACAATTATAGACTATAAATATAAGTTAAATATAGCTTTTATTAATAAAATTGAGATTTTTCAGGAAATATCCAGAAAAAAAAGAATAATTTAATAAGATTTTATATTTACTAATGGGAATCTATACAAGAAAAGAAGCTAAGAGATATATATAAGCTATTGAATCAGATCCAAAATCTTCAAAACTATCTCAAGTATGCACAGTGATTTAGGTTATATCAGATAAAAGAATTTATATAATTTAATAAAAGATAAAATACCTAGAAAAAAATTTACTAGCATAAGTAAAAGAACATATTAAACTGTATGGAATACAAAAAATATCTGATGGCAAAACCACCCTATAGAATTCATGATAATTAAAAAGATTCAGAAAAGTTTTCTGACTGGAAGATCGATTTTCTCGGACACTTTCCACTCAATATACACGAAATATATAAATGTGGTAGTTTTCGTCGAAGCTCTTGCCGGATATCCGCTCGCTTTAATCAGGGCTTAAAACCTCGAAACAGTAATTGTATTTCTAAAAAAGCTCATTTCGCTATTTGGTGGAATCAAAAGTATAATAAAAGACAATTTTACATATTTTAAGCAAATTTTGTAGATGAGATAATAATAAAATATGATATTTAAATAGATTTTAACCCAGCATATCATTCTGAGTGAGAGGGAGTGATAGAAAAAATAAAACGGAATATAAGTTATTCAATTACCAAAATATGCAGGGGTAACTATTGTGACTTTTTTAGTTTCTTAGATAGCTGGCTAATGGGAATAAGAGTATCTATATCCTCGATAACATGATATTAGCTTTAATATCTTATGCTAGATCAAAATTTTTATTTCATTGATACTATATATTACACTATTACATGTCATATCATTAATAATTTGGAAATAATAATTGATAGCTGGATAAATTTTGTATAATAAAGAAAAAGAAGAGCTCTATTTCAAAAATAAATTTTGAAAGGATTAAGCTCTTATTTTAAATCATAAGCTCAGAAAAATAGAGCACTTTGGAATAAATACATCAAGATATGAATGACCGATGATGATTCTGGAGAATATCAGAAATAATATATACTTTGTGAGTATATAAGACAGAAAACATAAAATTCTCATGTTAAAAGATTAGCGCGATTCAGATTTAATGTAGTCATTCAATTTTTCAATGAGTGAGGTATAGAAGGCAAAAACGGTACCTGAACAAATATCCCAAAAACGACTCCTAAAAGCCAAAAACTTCCAAAAAAATTAGCCACATAACCAAAAACTCTCACATACAATTACTCGCAATAATCGAGTTAGAAAATTAATTTTAAATATTTCTCCTGATTTAAATTTATGATTAATGATTATTAAAATAATTTTTTCTAGATAATGACCAAATATTTTAGGTTAACTAAACCGGCAAATCAAATAATGAAAATTTTTAAATTAGCTAGTGATCTAAAAATAAATAAATTTTACTTATTTTTTTTAGCATAAAAAATAAAATCATCGATGTAATTTTTAGTTGTCTATTTTATTACAGCTAGTATTAAAAAAGAGCTATTCACATAAGTTATCCCAAAATTAGATTATATAACTATTACTGACGGTTCCTTATTTTTTTAATTATTCATGGTCATTTAAAATTATAAAATACAGATAATATAGAAAATTAGCACATTTAAAAAATGAATTTTATATGAAAATTTAGAACAGTTTTTCATACTTTTATACAATAGCTATTTTGGGGCTCCGGGATCTAAAAAAATAACATTATTCCTGAATAATTTTAATTTATCTTAAAATTGAATCACAATCAAATAAAAAATAAAACATGAGCTCACTTTTTATACAGATCTCATCTAAAGTTTATTATTATATCTGAAATAAAGTTAAATATACCATAATTCTTATATGAACTATGCAAAATTTTTTACTTTTTTTTTAAATTTTTATCTCTTGTTTGTATTTTTTTGTTAGATGAACCATTCTGACAATAAAAAAAATTATAATTGCATAATTTTACTATAAGCTAGATATGGAAAATAAATAATTGGTATACTCTTTGATGAAATATAAGTACTATTATCATTATATTAAAGAGAACCCCAAATACTCTAGGAAATTTATAGAAGCTCTTAAAATGAAATTAGCTAATGAATAAGGCATGAAAGATCTTTTAGGATCACTAGTTATAACTGAAAAAAGTATTTTAGAAAATATAAAAAGCATATGCTATATATATTGAAATATTTACTAAGACATTTTCTAATATAATTAATAGTATTTTAACTAGAGTAATAAGTTAGAAAAAAATTTTTTGATTTAATTTTTTTATTTTTTTTCGAATTTAAGAAAAATTTCATGAATCCATAATAAATAATATGGTAAATAGAAATGAAAAAAATCGGCCACCCATTATTCATAAGTTTTATGTATTTAATATAGGGTTATTCCTATTTTTTAAAAAAAAAATTTAAACACGTTTGAATTTTAATGAAAAAATGTTCATTTATTTTTTTTTTTAATTTCTGTATTTTTTTATGTTATTGTAAAAAATACTAAACTAAAAATTCTAATCAAAGCAATTAATTATCATTTGACACTTCAGTTTATTTATAATTTAAATGTTTAAAAGTTTGTGATAATAATGAAAATAGTGTTTAAAATTTATAATAAAACTAAACATATATATCCAATAGCTTTTCAATATTAGCACCAACGCGAAATATTTTACATTAAAATTCTAATATATAAAATGTAAAAACTATTTAAATATAATAATTTTTCATTAAAAAATTTATATATATGAAATTGTTTAAACATTTAAGCACTAATTATGGATATTGAATCTTTAGAAATCCTAAAAACTAATGGAAATACTGATTCTGTATTTTAAAAGAATTTATTCAATATAAAAAGTCGGAAAATGGAGAAAATAATATATACTTCGAATGCAAGGATAAAAAATATTGTAAAGGAAAAACTTTGGAATCT
Source organism: Smittium culicis (assembly GCA_001970855.1). Taxonomy (NCBI): domain Eukaryota; kingdom Fungi; phylum Kickxellomycota; class Harpellomycetes; order Harpellales; family Legeriomycetaceae; genus Smittium; species Smittium culicis. Next base: position 9,294 of record LSSN01000172.1, read on the forward strand.
GAAGCCTCTTTTTTGATTATAGTTTCAAACGTCATAAAAAATTTTTTAACTATGGAGAATTATGAATATCAAGGTGCAGAAGAACGTTAATGAGAACTTTGGACAGAAAAAGAAAATAATATTTGCCTAATGGACCTAATACTTTAGAATAAATAGTTAAAACATCTGATGAGCTTTTTTTAGCATTAAATGGCAATGTTTTTTTGATAAATTCTCATATTAACCAGAGTACCATGGAAAAGGTTGCTATTTTCGCAACTCGAGATAATCTGATCAATCTATGCAAGTAAATGATTTTGTTTATGGATGGTATGTTTAAAACTGCACCTAAAATTTTTTGCAATTATTTTCTGTACATTTTCAGTATGAAAATCTAGTTTTACCGTTTGAATACTACTTTTTATCGAACACAAAAACGACGACTTATCAACTGATTATAGATATTATATACAGTTATTGACACAATAACTATATATGGATAAGTAGTCCTCTTATGGCGATGTCTGATTTTGAGTTAGAAATAATAAAAATTCAATATCACTATGATTTTTTCACTTTAGTCAAAATATGTATAGATATATACTTGAGAGACTTGCAAAAGGATTAAAACGAAAAGGCTAATTATGTAATAAGAAAAAATTCTTACTGTTTTTTTTTTATAGCATTTGACCTGTTAATAGATGTCGAATAGGCTTTTAATGAGCTATTAAAAATTTTACACCAAAAATTAATACAGTTTGCACATTATTTTAACAGGTTATATGTCAATAGTATTGTAATAGGTGAAATTCAGACTACTTCACCAAATTATCCGCTTGAATAATGGAATCATTATCTATTTGAATTATATCTATTACCAATAACAAATAACAATACTGAAGCATGGCGCAACATATTTTCAATATTATTAAGTAGGAATAATCCATATTTTAAATATCTATATGGGAAATTGATTTTTGAGCAGAAAAATACTGAAACTATGATTCATGAACTTAAATTTAAATTTAACGAAAAAATTAGATAAAATCCAAAGAAAGAGTATATTAAAATAGCGAAAAACTTACATTTGATGGCTAATAGATATCAAAAAATATAAATCCGAGGGTCATATATTGGAATATTTGTATAGATTTGATGGATTTCATGTCAATGATTCTTATTTCTATTAGTATATATGATTATATGACTCAATAAAAAAATTTGAAAAAATCATTCTTTTTCCAATATAGTTTATTTTAAAAGAGTATAAAATTCATAAATTCAATTCTTTGTTTTTCAATAAGGTATAACCTATTTAATTTATAATTAAAATGTATTAGTAAAATTATACTAATAAAACAGTCTTAATTAGGCTAAGCTGAGTGAATAGCGCTGAATTTATTATTTTCTATTTTATTTTATCGACTTATTTGTATTTTAAAGATTTGTATTATTCGATTCTTTGAGAGTGGAAGCGTTTATACTTTTGGTTTTTTTAATATCTGTAATCGCGCTAGTGCAATTTTTGCTGTCATGTTTGTATTTAGAAAATTTTTAATCGAGAAGGGAAATATGTAGATTATTATTATCGAAATTAGGAGTTACCAATAATTAAAAGGATATAAACAATAGAATATTGTAACAATAGTAAATTTAAAGAGTTCCAATCGTTATATTTAACATTAAAAATTAAATAAATTTCGGTGCTTTTCAATTTAGATACAAAAAATTTTTTTTATAGATGTAAAATTTTTAGATATTAGTATTTGGATGAGCAGAATAATATCTTATAAAATTGATATTAATTGTTTTAAAATTTATCTAATCATTAATCATAACAGGAAATTGGGAGAAAATTTTATAATTAATTGGTTAATTCGATTATTTGGAGCAATAGGATTTGGGGTTTTTGGCTTAGGGAATGGTTGTATTGGGAGAAATGGTTTTGGGGGGGTGATGGTATTGGTATTTTTGTCGCAGAACCCGCAAATACATATTCTAGAATTTAGATAACAAAAAAATTATAATTTGAGAGATAAAATTAATCACAAACATTGGAAGCTGTTTACCATGGAATTTTTCGCCGAATATCAAAAAGCTAAGCATAATCTATAAATTTATTAATTTATAATTTTGGCTTCAGTGGTGCTCATTGAAGCTGCAGTTTAATTAATAATTTATTAATCAATAAAATTGAAACAATTTTTGACACTTCTTCGATAAATAATGAATTATTCTTAGTCAATCTTATAATGTGAGTAAAATAAAACAAATAAAACAAATAGCTAAAATTAAGCTAAATTTTTCTAAGGAAAAACTTCACGAAAGTGAAAAACACCTTTTCTCATTCTTACCTTATTCTTAATATGTTTTTTTTCTTTTTTTTTCTTCTTTTTTTGTTCTTTTATATTTTATATTTTGAACAGAACTGCTCCTAAGTTTGCTAACTCGGTTCTGTTTATTAAATCAAAGACAATGATTATAGGATATTAAATTGATCTATTAAAACTGTATATGTTTAAAAAAGGTTTAAGAAAAAATTTCAAAATAGATCAACGATTTTAAAATATGTCATCTGAATTCATTTTGGAAAAAGCTGTTTTTTCGGAGGAATTTTTGGTATTCAGTTCATTATTTTATTTACTTTATAAATATTCGAATCTATATAAAAAGAAAAAATTAAAAAACAAATCTAATCAAAAAGAGCTTTGAAAAAAAATTTTAAACTTTATCTTTGGTAGATTTTTTAGTAAATATACTATGATTTGTGACTATTGAGTTATAAAAGTGGGTTAAATTTTAATATAATTTTACTGGATGGAAAATTTATTACTCAAATTAGTAGAAGAAATAAAAATAATTAAAATTTTAATATATATACTATTTAGATTATAGAATGGATTCAATTAAGAAAATAATTTATTTAAAGAGTTAGAAAATCTGTCGAAAATCAAAACTAGACATTTTTTTACAATTTAGATAATATTTCATTTTCACTTAATTTAAAAGGTATTAAATAGAAATATTATTTACTAAAATTTAACATATAATTATTTAAGATCCAAGCTTATATAAAAGATTTCAATATAATTCAGGAGATAATAAAATTTAAATATATTTTGAAAATGAAAATATATGTGATATTATCTATTAATATCATCAATTCTCATATTTATATTAGTATTATTTTATAGCTATGTGCTAAAAGATATGCACATAAGTAAGTATTGATTTTTCGTGAAACTATTAACCATAAAAGCTAATTTAATTTTTTTAAAAAATTTTTTAGAATTTTTATTTTAATTCGATTAAATATCAAAATAGAATTTAATTCCTTCTGAATTTGTAATAAAAATAAGATAAAAAAGCTTTTTTTATTTAATCGTTGTATAAAAAAAAATTAGGCCTAAAAATACAATTATAGCTGTAGCATAAGCGGTTTTAATTATTATAATATATATTTTTTTAGTTATATAATTTTCGGATAATATTAATTAATATTAAAAATATAACTTAGTTGATAAATTGATTCTAACATCACAGTTATCTATAGTATAATTATATTTTATATAAGCGTAATAAACTAGTTAAATGGTTTAATATCTATAAAATTTTAAAAAAGAATATATAATTTAACTGTTATAAAAAATTTACATTGAAAATTTAGATAATCTACAGTTTGGAATTTTTTTTTCTAAAAACATTAAATCTATTATTATATTTATTTAAATTAGGTTTATGCAGTAGCATTTAATATTAATAAAGATAATGCACGGAATATAAAGTTGGCTATTGATAATGAATCGATTTTTTGAAATTTAATAAAATAATCACATATAATGAAAACTGATATCGATTAATTCCATTTTAAACATTAATATCAATATATTATCATTGTTTTTTAATTTTATAGCTCTTTATATATAAAATCCAACAAATTGTATAAATATCGGCGAGAATATTTATTAAACTAAAATTTTATGATCAATTTAGAAAATATAGTTTATTATTAAAATAAAAATTATACAAAAAAAATAAAAGTTTTTTGGTCAAGCAAAGTATAATATTTTTTTATTAGTTAAAAATGATAGTTAATATTGAACTTTATTTAAAATTCGTTAAAAATTATTGGAGAAAAGCATTTAAAAATTCTAATGAAAATAAAAGTGAATTAAATTAATGATATTTTATAAGCTTTTTTTTTTTTTTGATAAAATAGCTATTAAGAAAAATAAAGAAATTTTATCTACCATTTTGAAAGTATAAATCAGTCAAAAGTTTGAAGATTGAGCGTAAGGTTTACTGATATATTTATTTTTGATATTATAAGTTTAGCAACTTTTATTCTAGTATTAGATTTGGAATTTTAGTTTCTATTTCTATTAAAGACTTTTATTTATGATTAAGCGATTATTAATAGATAAGCTTAGAGATCAAGTCCAATAATAAATTTTTATCAGAGAGTGAATGAATAGTATGATATCTATACATGGCTATATATTATAAAATTTTCATTACACTAAAATACAAGATATATGCTGTAGAAAGTTAAATTCTGTTGTATATAATATAAATTTAGTCTAAATCAAGTGGTTCTAAAATTAAAGACCCAGAAATGGAATCGTTTACAGCTAAAAAATTTTAAATTAAAAAATAGATTTATTAATACCTAAACGATAAAAGTCTAGTCATATGAATTTTTGTAGCGGATAAAAAATCATTTCCAAGGCTAAGATATTCTGAAATTAAAGAAATCAAGGCCAAGTATAATAATTATATTTTATGGTATATGACGTGCATAAAGCCGAATCTTTTACGCGTTATGATGAATATCTAAAATGATGAGATAATTATCGATTTGGGATTTTATTAAATTTAATAAACTTCAGATTCAAACACATTTTACTAAATTAAAACAGATTCGTTTTAGATATATATTTTTATTAGAGGTAGTATCTAATAGTAAACAGTGTAGAACCTCTCAAAAATAAGACATGATAATTAAAGCTATTGATTCCAGGCCCAACAAATACTAAAACCGGGACAAATATAATGAGTATTTATCTGCTAAAAATAGGATGTTGTAATTATTTACGGGTATTTTGTATTGAAAAATGCAACTAATAATTATAGGTTAAAAGAAAGTGAACATTGGTAATCTAAGGAAAGAATTGTAGGGAAGATAATCTTTGGGGAAAGATGCGCAAATTTAAAAATCATTGAATTTTAATTCCAGCCAACCGCCTAAAAGGCGAATAGTAGGAATTTATTAGTATCTATGCAGAGCTGTTTGTTGGGATTGTATACTATAGTTTATTATTTAATAAGGGGACTAAACATTTAAATATAAAAGCGGGGTTATGGGTTGATTTCAACATTTCCTGGGCGGCAGACTGTATTTGATTTTCCAAATTTTGTCAACTGCGCTCAATAAAAATGACTAAATATTGAGGCTCAATCAAATATTGACTAGCAGAATACTAGATTTAAATTATTCAATTGCGAATAATATAAGAACTGATAAATTTGCTTTTTTTAAGTGAGCTGGAAGGGAAGGGGTTAAATAGGGTAATAATTGCAGTTTTAGGAAGTGTAATTTGTGGGAGCTATTAACTCTAATTATTAACTAATAGATTGCATCTTTTTTTTTTTTTAAAGCGGATTTTTATTGGTATAATAGCAGTAATGTTTTATTACTTTTTAGTGTATGACACCCATTTCCATAGTATAAAGACTATTTAAGCTGACCAGTGAATAGGTTATAAAATTAGCATGTGCGTCAGTTTGATATATGTGGCCGTGGGCGTAGATCCTGTATGCTGTGTAATTGAAATCGAGTTAAATGCGGTGCTGTCAAAGGTGTCAAGCTAATTCAGAGCCAGTCATATTAATATCCTGTAAAAATGTTGTCAAACTACAATTTCTAGCTGAGTCATTGAGTATAAGAAAGTGCTGTTTTTGTGGACAGAAATAAGACAGTTTTATTTTTATTTAAGAGATAAAGCAGATTTTATACCGCGATATTAGGAGTTTATGGCTTGCAAACTTTATTTGTGAGTTGTATAGTGCACTCGGCCAATTATTGCGATTTTTTTTCAAATACAGCAATTCTAGCCCAATTGAGGCTGTAAAAAGTCAACACCAACGCTAAATCAGGAATTCTAATGTATATCCAAAAAGACGCCAATCATGGATTTACACAGGCTTAAGCATTTCGCTAGTTAAATATTCCAAAAATCCAGAAACAAATGTAAATATACAGGTAATAAAAATTGTCATCAAATTTAGTACATTATCTGCCAATAAAGTCACAGTTCACAATAATATAAAGGTGTCATACCGCCTTTTCTCTGATAAAAGCTCAAGATCATCTGTTGGTCTGTCTTTTTTTTTCTTTTTGGCGCGCAAAGAAGATCCAAGCAGACTCTGTGGATATCAAAGCACTAAAAAAAAAACATTCTTCCCAAATGTGATACATCCTTGCTGATTTTCTACTCAGCGAATCAGCTGGAACATTCTATCAAAAACAGAAACCAAATCTTTACATGCGTGAGTGTCGCATATAATGTATGAGACTGAATCTATCAGGAAACTGACACTCTCCAAAAGAGTAATCGATAATTATTAACAACTGACACTCTCCAAAAGAGTAATCGATAATTATTAACAACTGACACTCTCGAAAGGGGAAATAAATATTTATTGGCGACCGACACTCTCCAAAACAGAAATCAACATTTATGAGCGAGTGACAGCTGACATTTATAGTACAGCTTAATGATGAGTGACACAAAAAGCATTTAGCCGTCAATATATAAATAAAATTGTATAAACTTGTCTCAGCCCGCACTCCTCCAATTACACGCTCTGTTGCCCATTGTCTGATTACCCAACCACTTAATCCCGTTGCTTTACCATGTCAATTTTTCGCTATCCACTTTAAGAATTTTCGCATCTGTTCTCCAGCTTATATTTGCGCATTTATCGTTAATCGCTTTTAGTCTCAAAAACCGAACTATTGCCCTAAAATTCCATTATATCTTACCCATAATTTCGTTCAGATTTCAATATATATATACCCTAAGGTATAAGACATAACCAATCTGAACTCCAGCTCGTTCGTTAAGTATCGAACACTTAACTATCTTTTATTGTTCATATACCTTTATTTACGTTTGACCCACCTCTATATACTATTTATACCTACTCCCCTTCTCTTATGGCCAAGTCGCTATACCTTTAATATACTTTGATATCTTCTCTTCATAATTTATACTTATATCTCCATTTTTCTTATTACCACTATTTCTATAAAAATACTCCGCACAGCTGTAGTATTTAGCCATCAAATATTTGCTGCTATTTTTAGCTACTTATTTTAAAGCCTGTCTAGTATTTTCTACACTATACTCACCCTATCTTATATTAACCATATCAACCATATCTGCATTTTCTTTTTCCTTAAAGTTCTCGTTTTTCTTTAATGGTCTTTTAAATCAAGATAATTTAATTTAATTTAATTTAATTCCTCTCTTTAATTTATTTCCTCACTAAAGATGCTAAGAAATAAATATTTCACACCTTTGCTCCAACTCAATTCAAATAAAAACCAAGTCTTGGCTAGCGAGAACATCCCTGCTGATTTTGGTTTTGCTCGCCCTGAGATAAACTCATTTGAGCTCGACAAAATCCTATCTTCCACTTCAAATAGAAATTCTGATCTGCAACTTCCTCTACCTAAAAAACCTAACCATTTCTCCAATAATAAACACTGGTCTCACATATCATTTGAGACTCTCGAGAATGCTGACTCTTTTGGTAACGCATACCGCTCAAATAATGGCTCCTCTAAAACCCTAGTACTGTCAAAGAATCTCAACTCCGAGCTTTTTTATGAAATGGAAAATAACGTTCGTCCTCCCAAAAAATCCTCCAAAATAGAAAGAAGAAGTATCAACTTTAATAAAAAACATTCTTCTACCTTCCAAGATAGTCCGCTCATCAGTAGAAGCGGCGGTTTTAGCATAGATTCAAGCTTTAACTATGAAAATATCTCAAAAAAGGACATATTTTCTCATAAATCTGTTTCAGAAGTTAATTTAGGTAAAACCTCTTTAAATAATGATCACATTCCTTCACCAAAGGCTATTCCAAAGTTTACCCATAGAAGGCCCCCATCCGTACAAAAATTAAACCCTCTCCCAACTCATAATTTCATCTCAAAACCAAAGCATTTTTCCATGTACACTACTACTCAATCTTTTGATTCTCATTTTATTCAAAAATCTGACTCAAAAGATACCACCGTTGACTCTAAATTTCGCTCTTCCTTAGATGGAGAAGTAGCTGGTTCTCTAAATAGATATGAAAATAGTTCTAACGATTATAATGCCTCTCAAATTAACTCACCAAACTCAACTACTGCAGACTCCTTTTATTCTTCATACCCAAAAAATTTACCATCCCCCTTACAAAGAAACTCGGAAACTTTCATTTCCGAAAAAATTAACGACACATATAAAAAACTCAACAATTCGGTCGCTAAAATGCACAGCATTTTCATGTCAGATATCAACTCGTCCTCCGAGCGTGAATCTACCCCTGTAATAGAATATGGTAACATTGAAACTTACAATAAGCTTGCAAAAAATTTTAAAAACGATCCCGATAGATTTAGCAAACAATTCAAGTTCGCCAAATATCTCATTGTTGCCGCTGAAGGACTCTCAGACATCAGAGAAAATCTCAGCAGATTCCAAAGAATGTCATTTTACCTTAAAAGCAAGCTTTCTATTTTTACTAAAAAAACTGACAGTGATAGAATAATTTGTCTAGCTGTATATTGGATCAACCGTTTATCTAAATCCAAACACACCGACGCAATGTACATCAAAGCTGGTTGGGTATCTTCCGGAACTTTTGGCTTCAAAAAAGATCAAAAACTAAGTTTATCTATTTTTTCTCAAGCTGCTGACTTGGGACATAGCCCCTCTGCTCTAAAAGTAGCTTCCTACCACGAATCTACCGGAAACTACAAAAGTGCCCTAAACTGGTACTCTAAAGCTACCCACCTCAACGAACCGTTCGCAGTTTATAGACTCGCCTGCGCATATCTTGTTGGTGAGCTTGGCGTTTTAGCAAACCTTGAATACTCCTATGCTTACTTCAAAACTGCTGCTTTTTTGGCAAACAAAGACTGCCCGTATGGTGCTTACTTCCTTGCTCTAATGTACCTCGGAGAACCGCCAGTACCAATTGATGTATCTTCTATAATTCCTTATAGTCCTTCAGAAGCCGAGAAATTGCTACATAAAGCTGCCTCTTTAGCTTACCACCAAGCTAATTACCACCTTGGTTGTTTGTACGAATCTGGCCAGCACGGTTTTAAAGTTGATCCACACAGTGCCATAAAGTACTACTTGATCGCTTCTGACTTGGGAAATTTAGATTCGCTTTACTCCCTTGCAAACATTTATAGAAATGGATATAAAAATATCATTAGTGTCGACTTGGAAAAATCCTTTGCTTATTGTCAAAAAGCTGCTCATCTAGGTCACCCCCACTCAATGTCACTAATGGGATGGTTCCATGACCCAGAAAACTCACACATTACTGACTCTTCTGAAGGTAGCAAAACTGACAGTATGTTAGTAGTTAAAAGCCATGCAGTTGCTCGCGGCTGGTATAAGACTGCTGCTGTAAAGGGCGTCCCAGAAGCCACTGAATGGCTTAACAGTACTAGAAATTTATAACGTTACTATATATTTTTGACACGGTATAATATTTTTTACCAATATAATTTTAATCTGCATTTTAATAAAAAGCACTATATCATTATACACTATTCCACGCATTTTTTGCTACGCCAATAATAAAATTTAATTATCAAATTAAGTGCTGACTATATTTTATTCATTAAAACCATATAATTTTATTTTTGAATATTAATCTTACTGTTATGAACTTTTATTTTTTAAAAATCAAAAAAGAGGGAATTTATAAGCTTAAAAATAAAACGCCTTTTATTGAATTAAAAATATTATAAAAAAACAAGACTTTTTAGGTTACGATGATTGCTTAGATAAAAATTTTAAGGCCTAATGATATAATGTAGATCAAACGCCAGAAAAATGTTAAGCTTATAGAGCATTTTACCTCCTCCTGCTCAAACAAAATCTACCTATTAGGTTTGAAAAAATATAGCCTGAAATTTTTTTTATTTTTTCTTGTAAGTTAATGATACTGGCAGCTACGTTGATTTTTCCAATATATACTTATCGATTTGTATTACTAGCAAAAAAAAACATATTACAGCAAAGTATGCGAATGATCAGTATGAATTCTTCTTAATAATTATCCATCAATTATAAATCGTTACATTTGTTTTTTTTTACTCACGCAATAATAAATTAGGCACCCACAAATCGCTAGTTTTAATTTGGAATCTAATCTAGTAAATTTTTTCAGTTACAGAAACTTTTTAGAATGACAAAATCGTTGTTTAGAATAATTTAAAGTTTATTTATAGGAAGTTTCTGAACTTTGTTTTATCATTAAGCGATCTTTTTTCTACTTTTGTTTAAAGTAAAGATATAAAACCACTATAATAATAGAAAAAAACATTGATCTATAAAAAATACGGAATATAAACTATATTCAAAATGGTTCCAGTATACAATAAAAGATCTTGAATTTTTTTATCCAAAAAAAAACAACATAGCTTTAAGTATATTTGAGCATTTTATTTTTCGCGAATCGAATTTCGAAAATATTTTGTGACTCAAAATAGAAGCAAATACAGAGTTTTCACATTCCGAAAAAAAAAATTTAAGCATCTTTTTAAGAGGTCTTATATGGTATTTAGCTCATAAGTCAGTATAATATCTCTCCAAGGAAAAAATTACTATTTAATTATTTTTTCCTGGATACACTCGTTATAGCACAGCCGCTAAATACTAAAACATGACTATGAAATCATTTCATCTGACTACCTTATGATTCTCTAAAAGCTTTGAATGCATAGATGTTTGGGTTAAGGGTTCGCTGAAAAAAATTTCTGAAATATTTCTAAATAATAGCAACTATATTCTAAATATATCGTACAATACACAATTACCCTAAATCTCTGAAATGTTTTGAACTAATTTATAACTTTTTTTGATAAGAATTTTTGATAATTATATTAAAAAGTAATAAAATAAACTAATTTTTATAACTCAAACTATATTTTCAGCTTATATTTCATCTAGACTTGTACATAATCGCCATTTAAATTGTATCGTAAAATTTAAATATAAATGAAAATATTCCAACAGTAATATAAAAGTTAAAGTAAAACATGACCCAATTAGCACTAATCGTATCAAGAATGACTAAAACCGAGAAATAGATGCTCAATTAGATTTAAGTAATATTATGATATGATAAATAATAGTGGAAAAAATCAAGCCTCTAATATCTTATTCATTTCAGCTTATAAAATAATACTACAGATATAATTTGACTTATACGAGACAAGAATTTAAGAAAAATAAACGTAAAAATTTATACTAGTGTCATTTAGAAGTCATCCGATTTGACTCGCCTCCAGCAGATACAAATATTAGTAATTATATAGTTAGCTATACAACGCACATAGATTTTTTACTATTCATTTTATTTTTATGGAAAAAAAATCTGACTCTTTTTATATTCAATCTATAATCGAAGGTTTGACCATATAAAAAAAAAGAATAAAAAATTAAAATTTTCAATACTTTTTTTTTTTTATTTACTTTTAATAAACTCACAGCAAAAACCAAAAATAAAGTTTCAACGGCTAAAATTTGCCCCAATATTCTTTTCTTGGGGGAGGGGGGTGTTTTAGCCTATTTCGGATATTTAAATCGTAAGATTGCACTAAAGAAACAAGAATATAATTATAATAAATGAGAATTAAATACTTTCAAGAGTATGGACGAATACATTATGTTCATATATTTTTAAGTTCCAATAAATAAGTGACCTACCATAGTGATAACAATGAATATCTAAATTACTAAAATTTTACAACTATTTTTTATATTTTTTAATTACTTCAAAGATTCCCTATTTATTTATTAAAAATGATGACGCATTTTTTTAACGCCAGCATTTATATACCTAAATTATATTATGAATAAATAAATTAAAATATTTTTATGATAATAACTATCAATAAAAAATAAATTAAATGAAATTTAAAAATGAAATTATAAAGCAAGAAAAGAATTTAAGGAAAGCAAATCGCGGTATATTTGTAGCCGTGGTTTTTCAACCCAAGCTGTTAAGGCAAATGTTATATGTTTTAAGTTTTTCGATAGCTTTATAATGATATTTTTGGGGAGTATATTTTGTTATCAAATTTTGTTATTTATAAAAAACTTTATTTTTCTTAAATTTTAGCAAAACTTGATTACTTTTATACTGAAAATTAATTAAAGCTTATCAAGGATAAGTTTTCCCATATTAATGTTTCAGAGTATAAAGAATCGGTGATTTCTTTTATAATAGTAATAATAGCTGTTTGGTGTGTAGTTTAATAATTAAATGTAAAGAGAAATGATAATGTAATATGAGTGATAGTAATAGTTGAATAAAAGGGTATTAGAATTGATTTTCCTATTCTACGATTAAACTCATAAAAAAAGTCTTTATACAAAGAAGTTTTAGATTTCCTTTGTATAATGAAAAAAAACTGAGTTAGATCGAAATAGGAAAACTCGATTAAGTTTTGATTAAAAATGGTAAGAGCTTAGCTCTGCGACATATTTTTAGGTAGATACTACTCTTTTGAAATTTTAGAATGAAATTTTGTGAAAAAAAAAAAAAAAAAATACCAACGCTTATGTTGTAAAATTTTTATCGATATTTTAATACTCACATCCCTTTAACCCAAGCTTTGATAGTATAGTAGTTAAGGAATTAATTATTAGATATAAATCTTATTTTTCTAACTGCCCTGTATTAACTTACAGGTACTAAAATTCAAAACTGGTAAAATAGCTAACATCTAGTATATAGTATTTCAGATTTTTGTTTGATAATAATCCCCGATATAAACCATATTAAATTATAATTTTATTAGTTATGTGATAATTTTTAGGTATGCATCGAAAAAAATAGATATTTAATAAACATGGCATATTAACATTTTTTCAATTTTACTCAAAAAAGATTCCAATGTGAGAATTTTGGTTTATCTATAAAACCAATTTAAAGTTTTCAAAAAGTAATAGCGCGACTTATTTAAACAGAATGCTTACAATTAATCTTTTACCTTGAAGGATGGCATAAAAACTCAAGGTAAGAGGGAAACTCATCTCTTTAAAATAAAATAATCAAATAAATGTAAACATAAAATAGGATTAAAATTTAATAGATGAGCAAGTTCTATTGACTACTTACTGGTATGAATGAAATAATAAAAATAGTTACATTCAATAATGGCTGCTAGGTTTGGATGTGAAGTAATTTTATGACTGCTTAACAATTTTTAAGCAAAAAAGATTTTTTTTATTAAAATATTTTAGGATAAAAATTGATAAAACTATAAGATACGTCCACAAAATACATCCCAAAATATGATTTCGTATTCAAACTACATTTTCTCTGTTGTAAATAAGGTTATCCTTAAAATTTTACAAAATCAAGCTTTTCAATTTTAATTGATCCTCCTCTCCACCTCTTAGTATTTACCTTTATTCTTACCTAATTGCTTATAAAACAAATTAATTAATACCCAGGTCCTTGCAATTTAGTATAACATAAAACATAAATCACGACCATTAACTAAAAAAACTCTCAAGAGATATTTATTGTAACATTATTAATCGTATTTTATACTTGATACAATTAATTTAATTTTAAAATCAATCTCGATTTCAGTTTAATTTAATAATTCAGCTGCCTTATAAAATCAACATTATTTTTTATTATTTTTTAATATTTTTTAAAATTATTAGCTATTAATAAAACAAAAATTACATAGCTTATACTAAAACTATAGATCATGCTATTAAACTATCATTCGAAACTCCTTAAATCCTTCAATTCTAGTTTTAAAAATACAATATAACAATATTTCATAAATAATATTAAGAACAGAGAAAGTAATGCTTATTTTTTGTGTGTGGTTATTTTTATGTGTTACCCAATTCTTTAGATGAGTGGAATCAATCAATAAAATATTATAGATATTCTACCTTTAAAATTCTATCATACCAATTTTGTACTGTGTTTATGGATTTTAAATTATAATCGATTAAAAAAATTTTTTACCTCATTCATAAAAATGATGAATTAAAAACTCAATGAGTTCAAAACGAAAATATGATGAATTAAATGTAATGATAATACATCAATTTGTATAAATATGCAGAAATTAATGTAAATTGTTATTGGATGAGGGTAAATTAACTTTAATTAAAAGATAAACTTACTGCTATCTTAGAATATTTTGGTTATATCAGTATTTTGTCCGATTAGGATGAGCTTATATTTACTAAAAGATATTATTTTATCGTTCACGGAATTTTATTGGTACGATAACGACAAAAGACGTTAATCAGTAAATTAAACTAAAAAAATAGCTAAGTTGGTTAAAGGCATATAAAAAAAATACTCTGATACTAATAAATTCCTATGTTGGTCAACCAACTGCGTACCTAAAGGGAAGTGAAATCAATCTACCAATCAGAATATCCAACCAAACATTGCTTTAAGTAACTAGAAGAGATTTTATAAGTTATTGCACTTTTAAAAAATGTATAATTTTTGAAACCAAACATTTATAGTTTAATGAATCAAGAATACTTTTTTATCATTTAAAATCATAGCAATTAAAAAATGTAGGCCTATATGAGAAATAAAAACATGAAAAAAATAACTATAACGTTTATTTCTCTAACAAATTCGGTTATTTTCTAAAAATTTATGAGCCCAGGTATGTAATATTAAATAAAAAACTGTGAAAATGTTTATATGTATCTAGGATTCATTTTTATGATGGAAAATTAAAAATATGGTATATATCAGGCTAATATTTTAACAGAATCAAGAGATTGAGATAATTTAAGATTATTTAATGGTACTTATATACACAAAATCTATATAATTCAGAGTTCTCTATAGGATTAAATTTTAAAAAAAATTAAAAGTTATTAAATCAAAAATAAATTTTAAATTCTTAAGCTAAAATTTTAAAATATATGTAATGAATCTTTAAATCAGACATAAAAATTATTAGAAAATTATTAGTGAATATCGATATCACTTCCATAAGGATTTTAAGTACTTCAAGCTAAGATTAAGATAACTTTTTTTAACTTATGCAATATAAATGATATAGTTATTATTATGAGATATAATTAAAATAATTTTTAGAGAGTATAAATAATCAAGCTACAGTTATGATTAATTTTTTAATTACATCAGATATACCTAATTCGATACTTAGATTAAATAGTTTTTTTTATTAGAAAATTTAAAGGAAATTAATTTTGATTTTTATAATCTTACATGAGAAGCAAGAAAATTCATAAAAATCTAATAATATGAAATTAAAAGAAAAAATTCATATTTGATATTTAAAATAAATTCAGCTATTCAATATTTAAAACGAATCATATTTAATCGAAAAAAATTTTAGACTAATTTATTAATGAACTGTATGATATATAGTTATAAATACTTAATTTAATGTTATAACTGATAATATTATCTTTTAAATCGATAATAAAAATATAAAATTAAATTTCAAAAGAATATTTTAGCTATTTAAAAAGTAATATTTTGATAACCAGGTGATAATTTACTATATATACGGTTTAAAAATAAAATATTTTTAATTCGTCATAATTAAATGACGAAAAATTAAAATTCATAAAAAATAAGATCTAATTTATGTTTATTGAAATAAATTTAAATTGTTCCATAATTATTTAAAAATAAAAATTTAGCTGAATAAATAATAGGTAAATTTTTGATTCCTTATTTTTTTATCAAATCTCTTTAAAAGTTAGTAAAAAATAAACAAAATAATATTATTTAATTAAAAAAGTATCTGAAACAAATAACATGTATCAAAAAAGAGTAAGTTTAATTTTTTTTATCCCACTAAATAAAATATTGATAAAAAATGAGGGATTAATTACTAGTATAATAACTGGACTACAATGATGATACTTTATTTTTTTCAAAATAAGAAATGTTTAATAAATTCAAAAATTGAATATATTTTATATAAATACGAATTAAAAAAGTAGTATCATACTAAAATAATTTATTAAATATGATATTTACTAAGTTTAGTGTCATAAATTTTGAAGAAAATAATTATTATTTAATATAAGAATAATGTTAGGATTCAAAGTATTTCAAGAGTAAAATAATTAATAAAATAAACTAAGACAAAGACTAAGAGGATTCGAAGAGTGTTATTTATTTTAATATTTAAAAGAATAAGGGTATAAAATAAATGTAAATAAATAATACACTTAAAGAAAAATTGGGAAAAAGGAAAAAGT
>LSSN01000172.1:29832-40041 GCA_001970855.1 Smittium culicis
AATATACATAATATACATAATATACATAATATACATAATATACATAATATACATAATATACATAATATACATAATATACATAATATACATAATATACATAATATACATAATATACATAATATACATAATATACATAATATACACAATATATGTTTAGTTAATCAAAGAGCTTTTAAATTACACTTAGTACCCTATTTCAATTCTAATTCAAATACACACGTCTATACCAAAAAAATTAAATTAGTAAAATAATTATTAATCTTTCATCATGAACGCATTGCATATAAAGCTTAACATAAAACTATCTGACCGAATGAAATACTTATTACAATAAAATCATAAAATATTATAATTATATGTTTATTTACGCGTAAATTTTTATAAAAATTATTGAACTAATAAATATTGCACCAAGTATATTAAAAATTTTTGCAAAATAATTATAGGGAATAGTTTTTAAATATAGCATAAAAACTACTAGGAATTAACATTATTCAGTAATAATAATTTCACATACCAATCTTACATTAAATAAAGCCTATATTAAATTTCATATTTATTAAAATAACTAATTTCAATTATAATAATATTATTTATAATTTATAAAACGGAAAAAATTTACCAATCTTATATATAAGAGTGAATTATGGTCTTTTAAATTTTTCTCGTGTTAATTTCGATAATTTTAAAAGATTTAATAAACTTTATCGGTACAAAAATTTCATTTTATTTTTCATTCGGATATAGTTTTTGTAGTCTAGTGAATTCCTGCGATTAGACTACTTATTTTAATTATGCGATATAGTTGGTAAATTTTATTATTATAATTATAATAGTGCTAGGAATATTTATTTGAGAGTATTTGTAAATAATACCAGAAATTAATTATTACTCGATATTTTATAAAATTTATCTATTTATTGACAAACAAAATATGAAATTCCCAGTTTGTGACAAAATTCGATATTCTGTGATGCGAATTCAAAATTTTAGCAATTTAGATAGTGTTCTTATTTTATTTTCATGATTAATTAAAATGCAAACTTGTCTAAAAAAAAAAAACTTGATCGTCAAAATATTAGTTCTTTATTTAGTATATTTACTATTATTTAATGTTTTTAATAAAAAAAATTCAAAATTATAAGTGTTTCGAAATAATATAATATAATATATATGTTTTTACTTTTTACTATGTTTAATAAACTAGGGTTTAAAAATTTAAAAGCAATGAAGTAATAGGAACAACCGTGTTAATTTTCAAAATTTCCAATGAAACGCTGAATTTGAAACTATTTGAATATTTCAAAAGAGTTTATTTGCAGAGCAATAAAACATTGTCTTTATTAATTAATGTATGATTTCTTTAAGTATCACTATTTTAAAAATGAATAAAAAATTTAGTTTCAGTATCAGAGCATATATAAACTATAAAAATATTTAAATTTTGAAAAAACGAAGCATTATGGATCTTGTGATCAGCTTAAAAATGGTAAATTTATTAGGAAGCTTCTATGCTTTCAAAAATGCATTGTATTAATTAAAATAATACATTATGAAATACACCAGTCTATGTAGTAAGGTGATTTTAACAGTTGTAGAGTATTATAATCAGGTAAATCGCGTTCAGTCCAAGTGTTGTAAATATATTGCGTTTCAAGAAATTAAAAAAGCTTGGAAATTATTTTATTTCACTGTTATCTAATAAGAAAATGCATTGCATAAAAACATAAATTTAATAAAATAATCAAATTCAGTACAAATTTATTTGATGGCTGATTATTATCTAGCAGATAAATCGCTCTGAAGTCGTGTTTTATTATGTAAATCTATAGCCAATGAAAAATAATTACGAGAATTACAATATTTAACCCATAAAACTGCAAGTTTAGATATAATTTACTGGGGTCCACCAATCGAAGTATATGATAAAAACTTACGCAGTGTTGATTTTGTGCAATTTTATAGATTATTTTTATTTAGCTAAAACGATAATAAAGTATAAAAAAAGGTATTTTTAAATTTATTTTGGCGATAAATACATCGTAACATTCTTTAATAGTCAAGGTATTTAGTGCAAGGATAATGCGGAGTTATAGGCTAATATCTAATACCATAAATAAACTAAATTCAATTGTGTGTTTATATTTATGTGCGCGTATGCGGAGGAAGGGGAGAGTGTGACTATTGAAAAGAATAACCGTGAGGGAAATAGCTATATTAGGCTAATAAGTTTATCATGAATATTCAGCTTGTAAGAATTTCAGAAAAGATATATATCAGGTTATATATATTTTAACTTTGCTAATATTTATATAATATAAAACGCTTATGGATTTTTTTCAAATTTTATAACAGTGGTATGATGATGTTTATAAAAAATATGCTTTATCATATATGTATATATATATTCATAAAGCTTTAATAAGCTTGCTGATATATCATATAAATTTAGCTTGAATTTTTTATACTTTGTATAGGTCGAATCATGATTCTTAACACCAGTAGTGAATAATATAAACTCGAGTTTCAATTATTAAAGTGTATACTTATTGGTATTTAAATATTATAATAAGAGTAAAAGGACTGATAAAAGCTATTTGTATTCAGTTATTTATTTAAGCAAGAGTTTATAATGATTATATTAATCGTTAGTCAGTTACAATGAGTAAAGTATGAACTCTTTTATAGCTCATAAAAGGTAGTTTAAGAGTTTGTTAATAGCGAGACAAGTAGTGATATCGTTATACGATGGAATGTGACGCGATTGTGTGCCCTGAATATGAATTGGTATGGATAATATGAAGATGCACATGTCTGTAAGAAACATGGAGTTAAACCACAAAAAAGCATAATTTCTAAATTTATAAGACGTAAGCTGTCTGAAGAGTGCCTTATTTGATGCTGTAAAAGAAGTTATTCTATTTGCAGCGCTGAACGCGGAATTCTCCAGCAATTTTACGCTGCCCCGAAATAGGTTAGAAATAATTATTCGCTATCTTAAATATTAATTACCAAAGATTGCTAAGATATTAGGCCAGTTATATTATGTGAAACGTATGTTTATATAATATCCGCGTACTATACGGAATTATTGGCTGGGCGGATAGAAAGCTAGTTTAGTGAGTGGCGATGAGTGTTTGGGAGCCAATACCTAAACAGCACTTATGGAGAATGGATTTCGATTGTTTAAGAAAGTTGCTAGAGACATTCCACGAATTATAGGCTGCTAGAGACATTTCACGGATTATAGGCTGCTAGAGACATTCCACGAATTATAGGCTGCAAGAGACATTTTATGAATAATGCCAGCTTATAGCCTTTTCAGTAATTTTAATAAACAGCTTTAGACATTTGGCACTTGATTTTAATTCCAGCCTCTTTTCTATACACCTAGCTAATAGTCTTTCTGTTAAAAAATTATTTATAACTGTATTTGTTTAGAATGGATAGCCTTGATCCTAAGAAAGGCTCATATTCCGCTGATGGATTTCCGCAGGCCAAAAGTCAAGATTTTGAAATAATAGAAGTTAAGAATACCCCTTCAAGCGGCTCAAACGAGAAAAGTGACAATTCAGGTCTCGTACCCGAAAACATGGAATCCTTTTTCAAAACATTTGCAAACGGAAACGATGAGGCACAAGACGACGACTTCAGCAAAAATAACAACAATTTCTTTCAAAATCATCCCGACTTTAACGTCGATTCAAGTTCTCTATTGCATAATCTTAATGGCATCTCTAATATCGATTCAATATATCATAATAAGATACTAGACATTGATTTCTCCAAGATTATCCAAGAAATGAACTTTAATTTACCAGATTCAAATGAACAAGAAATCATAAACCAAACTCATAATTTTATTAGCGATTCTGAGAATCCATTAAACGGAATTGATTTTTTAAACACCAACCACATTAATGGTTTCGCTGAAAGCCCAATCCAAGTCCTCGAAAATCAGGAAATAACCCAAGAAAATGATAAAAAGCATACTGATACAGATATCAAAAATGATAATACTTCTATAGATAATTCTTTAAATAATAATGATCCCGAAATATCGATTATCAACGAAACAGTTATTATTGATCCTCCTTTATCTACCGCAGATTCGACTTCTCCTCATAACCAAAAACTAATTTCTCCAATAATTTCAAATAATGCCCCTAGTTTTCCTCACTCAGCTTCATCTCCAGTGGCAGTAAGTGACAATAACTTTGTTTCAGAACCTACTAATAAAATAATCTCCCCCTTATTATCCAACTCCTCCATAATAAATACCCCCTCAACATCAGAAAATCAAATCGAGTCTGAAATTAAGCTTGAAAGCTCTACAAAAACTATTGAACAAATCGAGAAGGATAACTACAGCGTAGAAAACGTAATCTTAGCTGATCCCGATAAAGCGCTATCAGATAATTCTGTGTTAGAAATAGAAAATTCTGAAAAAAACTTTAACAGGTTTGATCCACTTTCTCCATCTATAAAGCTAATAGATTTAAATAATAACAGTTCAGCTGAGTCTAAATTTACTATTGATAATATTTCACCGCAAATTATCCAAAATTCGTACATACAAGAGGGTAGTTTTGAGAATCCCAAAGATGAAGCAAGCTTACAGTATAGTCTTGAGCACAAAAACGAGAACAATATTGTATTCGAAAACGTAGTTGAAAATCCTATTTCTCAGTCAAATGGCTCTGACGATCAACTCTCCTTTTCAATTTATTCAAAAAAAATCGAATCTGATAATTTAAGCGTTGACGACTTACCTCAAAATAAAAGTCCTGCATCTCTATCTGAGCGCATTCCTATGCTATCACCACAAGTATTATCACGTGTATATTCCTTACCTATCTCATCAAACTCATCCAATCCATCTATCCCACCAAATCCATCTAACTTATCAAATCCACCTAATCCACCATATCAATCTAACACATCTAATCCAATAAATGTTGATATCCGCCCCGTGCTATCTTTAAACTCTTCACCAAGTATTTTCAATTCTAACTTAAAGAATAAAGTTGTCATTGTACAGAACAGCCCACATAAAGACCCGAAAATTCACATCGAAGTTAACCCAAACAGTTATCAGAACTCAAGCCTAGATAAAAAACCCAATAGCTACCAAAGCTTCAACATTGAATTTGGTCAAAGCAAAGATTTAAAGCAAGGCACAAACTTACAGCATAAAAATTTAGACCATAGTCTAGAATTCTCTAATAATAATCATACTAGCCCCAAAAACGAGGATTTGAATGTTTCAGTTAGGCCTCTGATTCAATCTAGCGAAATTAAAAATGATAACGCGCCAGAGTTTAACCTAGCTTCTACACATACACTTATTTGCTCGACAAGTAACCCTGAGACGCCGATTATTGAATCGGTAAATATTGCTAAGCGCAAGTCTATCCAAGAAATTGGCCAATATAACTCAAACGGTGTATTTTTTAGCTCTACAGCTATCAACTCTGCTTTGTCAACGGATCAAAACAAGTCGATTTGCATAGAACCTGCTCAGTCCTTTCGACAAATCAAAAGGATCAAGCTTTTCCCTGATGATCTATGTTACTGCTTAAAAAACCCATATTATCAAGTAGATAGCTTTGAAAAATATTGTATGATTCTTGGTAATTTCTTGTCTGTAGGCTCTGATAGCATTAAGTCTGCTTTTGGTGTTTTTAGCTCACTGAAAAAAGGGGTTTCACCTATTTGTATTAAATGGTCTACTAATAATTTAGTTGCTATTAGCTGGCCCCAGTCTATTAATAAAGAATTTGTAAAAAATGAAAGATTAGATTCACGCGATGTTAAAAAGCAAACATCATCTTTACTTTCTGATGAATCACTTGGTAACAAAAACGACTTTAGGACTTCTGGTTCTCCTGTTCACGTATTCCAATTGATTAGCTCCAATATTCCAAGTGGAAGCCGTAAAAGACAAATTGAATTAATGAGAATTGGTCAACTACTAATTAATCACGATGATTTCAAGTTTTCTAGGAGTAATAAGTTTGGCTTAGGGGGAAAAATTGAGTCCTCCGAAACTGGTGTATCAAATATATGGTGGAACAAGAGCGGGAGTAGAATCATAGTGGCTGAACCTAGTGGCCGTATAGCTATTTTTGAAAACGATGTTTCTACTTCGGTTTGGAACCAAGTTCGAGTAATAGACTATATTTGCCCTGTAAGTTCTGCTATTTGGCTGCCTGATTCTAGAGAGGTATTTATTTTTTCTAAATTTCTAAATTTCTTATTTATACATAATTTCCTCTTATTAAATTTAACAAAAATTTATTCCTTTATTTTAGTACTTTGCGTTCGTCAATAACAATGATCATGAACACATGAATTCTCTTTCTAAAATCGACCAGGCTTTTAGTATTAAGCTTGGCCCTAGTATTAGAGTAATACCCAAAGAAAGTGACTATGGGTACATCATTTTGACCTGTGCTGGAAGATTTGAACTTTCTCAGAAAATTAATAGAAGTGGTCAACGTAGATCGATCGATTTGAGTCCGCCAGAAGATAGCTTTTGTGAAGATGGGATATGGGTTATAACTCATTCTGATATTCACTTAGCTGACAACCTGAAAGTTGTTGTTGTTGCCAAATGGCTATTTATTAGTAAAAATATCAATCAAGATCCCTCTAAGTTAAAAAACAGTAGCTTTCAAATTTATGTCATTGATATCTCACATGCGCTTATGTCCAACTCAGGTAAATAATTTCTACTTTAATTTTTGTTTTAATTTTAGACCAAAATTTTTGAAAAAAATAAATATCTTACCGGTCTTTTCTTTAATTTCTTTCTTAGATTTAAAGATATCTAATCACATGCAGCATGTGAACAGCAACTGGAAAGATGACGCTAGTTCTTCAACTACGCTCTTGAAGCTTATTCCCCCAAAAGTGCCACTTAGCAGTCTCACAAGCGAGAATAAGATTACTGAAATGCCTCTTCTGGTAGTTTGTAGCTCATCCTATGTGGAAAATACTTATTTAACTTTTATTGAGTTGTATGAAATCAGCAATGGTATCAACCTTATTCTTAGAAAAAAACTAATTGGCCTAGCTTCGGGTGTTCATATAAACAGATCCAATATTATGAATTCTAAATCTACTTCAAATTCTATAGCCTTGAATAACTATATGCCGTGGTTTTTAAGTTTTTCAAATGGGCGTATATTACATCTGCACCAAGTTACTGAATCAGAAGATTTTGAAATCATAGAAAATGATATAGTCAAAGGCTCTGAAATTGGATCGACTGTGTTTAGCTGTTTATCATATAATTTTTCAGGCGTTTTAAAGGTTACTGAGAAATCCAATAAAATAATATCAGACTTGGAAATCAAAACAAGTCTTACTGATATCGTTGATATCAGCGTTCAAACTCAAAAAGAAATCCTTGGTATATCTCAATTATCTTCTACGAATGGAACTCGGTTATTTTGCGCTGTTATCTTGTCTTTAAAAGTTATTAACAACTACGACCTTAAAGACTTGCTGCTTTCATTCAACAACTTCAGTCAAGAGCACCAAAGATCTATTTTATTAGCTGCCTCAAAGCTAATCTGCAAAGCTTTGGGTACTTCAGATATAGTAGTAGATCCAAGATTTTCAAACTCAGCAAAATTCATCAAATTCTTAGGATTTGCAGCTAATAACCTTACAAATATAGAAAATACAATTTTACAGTCAAACCTCATGATATTTTTGAATTTTGCAAATATTTCTAAAGTTTACCTATCACTTTTTGGGTCTGAAATGTATGAAAATTTATCTATTATCCAAAATCATTCTTTTGATCAAATCGATGATATAACCTCAGCTCCATCATCATGGTGGGTGTTTATTCGCCCTTATTTGAGTAAAATAGATTCAATAGCTTCGTGGGTTTTAGAAACATCAATTTTGCTTATTCGTGATATTGTTTTATATTTCAAGCAAGCAATACCGGTATCCCCTTCTAATCGATACACAGATTTTTACTGGGCCTACAGCAGGCTTGCTGTGGTTGCTTACCCTCAAATTTTAGACTGTATTATTAGCTCACTTAATCTAGCAGAGTTTCTATCCTCAGAAGAGTTTAATTTATCATCCAATCTTCCACCAAATTCACTACCCAAAATAATAGCAGTTTCACAGAACTGTCCCCTTCCCCTTAAAACAGTGCTTTCAATATTCAACAGCTTTAGGAGTGCCTCTTTAGAGTCAGAGGACGCTAATCTCTTTTATGAGATGCTTTTTGGAAAGGTTGTAGATTTAAAATTGCCATCTAACTTCACCAATAAAATCAAATCGGTCTTGGATGATGTCTTTGATTCAACAGGATATCATTCATTTGATAATTTTATTAATTATTCGCAATCAACGCCAAGTTTATTAAGCCCTGTAAGCGATGTAGTTTCTTACCCGTTTAGGGACGCTTTATTTACATACGTATTACCAAAAGAAACCTTTAAAGTCCTAGAAAGAAATAACATTGATTTTTTGAGCCAATCTTCGAATTCACTGATATCCAAAGAGACGAAAATATTTTCTTGTAACGAAGGCATGGAGTCTTACAATCGAAGTATTGAGATCAGTAATAAATATATTGGACTAGGCGATGCGGGAATGGATATGGACACCGGATTTTTGACCTTTTGTGGAAATAAAGGCAGCTTAAATGCTTTAAGCGATCTTCGGAATGGTGATTCTGGGATGGTTAAGTTTTCTTCCAATGAAACAAATACTTTGGATAAAAGCAGCATTAACTATCACGTCAAATTTTCTAGCAGTGTAGATCAATACAAAGAAAGTTGCTTATCTAATGACCGGAATGTTGGGTATTTGGTTTCTCATTTGCGTTTAATGAATTCACCTACTGTACACAAATCTTTAACAGAGAATAGAATCCCATTATTAAACGATATTTATGACGTTATTTATAAAAACAATCTAAGTAAAAACGTATCTATGATAAACAACTATAGTAAAGGGTTACTAAGTAGCTTGGATATTGCCAATACAGGAGAATTTCCTTCGATCAAGGATTTTAGTTCCATCTTAAATTCGAGATTATCAATTGTAAACTTGTCTAACCCAAATCCATTCTTAAGGGTGTGTAATTCCTGTGGAAATTTTACTAATGTTCCTTCTATATACGGTATCAGCGATATGGGCAATGATAGTAGTAAATCAATGATGGATACTAGCATTGATTCAAGTTCTCCACTATTCCAAGAGAGCACTAACCAAAATAGCATTCATACATCAAAAAAAGCTATAGATCACAGCAGCTTTTTTAACTTTGATAACTTTTGTATTTGCGGTGGCCAATGGATTTTTGTTTAAACGCACATTTATATATTTTTTGCTGTTTAATATTACATACCGATACAAAATAAACTCATAATTTACTACTTTTCCAATCTTTATTATCACTTATTATTTTTTATATTAATACCTCGATAAAGGGACCCTTTTGGGCCTATATTTTTTTTAATAATTCCTTATCTTTTTTTCAAAAAAAGTATAGATATTTAGTATAAAGCATAACGATATTTTTTAACCCTTTCCCGTCAAACAAAATATAAGAAAAAGAGTTTATTGATTCGCTTGCGATTTATTATTTGCTTTTAATCTAAATCAAACCAGTATATAATCACGCTGCACAGTTTTTTTTTAATTTTATTTCTATTTCCAGGAAGGTTTATTTCAACATAAATAAAAAATATTTAAAACTAATTTTAAAATTTATAAAAATGTTAAAAAAAAGTAAAAAATTTTATCAAAAAAGTTTTTGCCTGACTACCCTTCACCGCACTAGCAGCTCCATACCCACTGGGTATTGGTTCAAGAGCACGCCGTAGAGTTAAAGTATTGTAATTGAACACAGCTGGATTTATTGTGTAGATCAAAAACAGTCATCCGCGCTGGAAAGGGTTAATATAAAGTAAACGCTTTTAAAATATAAAAATCACATGTACTTGTTTGGAGCTTAGAGAATATCTAGTATTTTTGATTTTTATAAACTTAGTTTGTTCATTTGAAGTATACTTTTTATTTTAACCCTTTACCAGGCGGTAGACTTTTTTTAACCCTCCAGATATAGCCAACAGTGTTCAACTAAAATAGTATAATTCCGAGGCTTTAATAAGTATTGTATATTTTAAATTAATAAAAAATAATAAAATTGATTTTA
Source organism: Smittium culicis (assembly GCA_001970855.1). Taxonomy (NCBI): domain Eukaryota; kingdom Fungi; phylum Kickxellomycota; class Harpellomycetes; order Harpellales; family Legeriomycetaceae; genus Smittium; species Smittium culicis. The sequence continues at coordinate 40,028 of LSSN01000172.1, forward strand.
AATCATGAACGAAT
>LSSN01000173.1:0-12843 GCA_001970855.1 Smittium culicis
TTATTTAAATACATCTGGCTAGGGACAGATGTTTGCATGCTTTGAATTGGAGGGTATGGTGTGAGCTGTGGAATTTTGTTTTGCATGTTTTGGCCATGATTCATTGGGTTAATTAACTGCTCGTTTGATTGAAGGTTCCTTATTGGAGTTGGGTTATTATAATAAATTTGCTTTTGTTTCTGGAAGGCATTTTCTTGAGGAAAATTATTCATTTGCGGATTGCTTTTAGCATTATCGTTAAATTGGCCTTGTTGAATCTGCTGCAGATGAAAAGCTTTAGACGATATGTTTTCGTTGTTGCTATTATTATTCGAGTTGATTTTGAAAATTATAGCATTGTTTAAAGATCGGCTGGATATGAATATTTAAATTATTATCATCAATTTAGGCAATCTGGTGAAGAAACTTTTTAATTGATAAAAATCTAAACCCTAATTCATAAATCAAATAAACTTCATGTGAGAGCTGTAACGGGCGCAATTCTCAATGTTTCATTTGGCCAATAAGAATGAGGACTTCCCACTACATTTTTGCATAGACAATCAATATGCATTGAACACATTAAACCCTACAGAAATAAAACATCAAGAATAGATATATAAACAGAAGCTTAGCCATCCCTTAGACAAGACTAAGCTTTTCAACAATTATTCTTATCGTTGTTTCCTCGTCTTAATTCTTGTCATGTTTTAGTTTTATTGTTCCTTTTTATATTCCACATTATACTTTAATAAGTATATCCTTTGCTTTTTTTATTAAATATTCTTATATCAAATATACTTTGTATGAGAGCTTCAGGAAAAAAAAGCTAGGCTTTATGTTCGGGTGTCGTGTAATTGGCTATATAATTTTTAATATTTAGGTGATAGCTAATAATAGTTCCTTTACCCATCCAAGGGCAAAATTTTGTATCAATTAATAAGTTAATACAGATATAAAATCGATTCAGTCAAGTTGCTCCAAGGATTTCTTGCGAATCGATATTAGGTATCAAAAATTGAATTTTCTGGCCAGAATTTACGCGAAGCAGTTCAACTTATGATACTCCTGAGCTTGCGGCTAGTTTAGCGCCAATTGCTCTAACCTTCGATATAGGCGCATTCGGATCGCGGTGTATCATGTCGGAAATATACAGGATGTGCGTAGTTATTCTTTCAACTGATACATGATTTGAAGTATCATTAATTAATCTAAGCAAATTTTTGACAGTCTACTTCATATCGTTAGTATGTGGAGTTGTGAAAACGTTAATAGCTACTTTTCCATATAAACAGATTATAATACTGCTGGTCATAAAATTGATAGGTGTGAAGGCTTATCTGGTGGGGTTTTTCTATTGGGGGGTCACTTCGTTTTTCTTTTGGTGCTACTATAACTAAATGTATCACCATCAAGACTTACGTGGCTACGTTCGTCGTCGACCCTATGGATATCGCTGGACCTAAGAAACACTGATACTAATTAAAGCTGGCATAGCTTAGTGTTGAGTTTCTTGGTTGAGAGCTCGGTTGAGGGTCCCCATTCCTTGAATAGATCTAGAACCGTTGATATGTCGATGACCGGTCTAACATATGATTTAATTAGCATCTTCCAATGTTCTTGTGAATTCAGAAAACATTAGGTGATTTGATAGCTCAGTAGTACTTTACACTAGTCTTAAAAGTGCAGATTTTTATGTCTTTATTGAGCCTAATTTCATTATTTCTATCATTTAGATCTCAGTAAGATAATTTATTATTTGAGGGGCTGAAATTTCAGCGGTTATCTCCTTTGAGATTCGCCTTCCTAAAAATCGCAACTGGGCAGAGCTGTACCTGAAACGACTTCTGACACGTTTTATGTTAGAAAGTATACAATCAAAAGCGTAAGTGCCGAAACTATCGGACTGGAGAAAACGATGCAGACCTTTCTAAACCATGTAAATTTGACTTTTTTTCCTATATCGGCAACTTTCCGCTTTTTGGATTTATTATTATTTTCGAAACTTACAGAAGAGCCAGTTGCAAGATTTTCAGGGCCAATAGAACTGGAAACCAGATTTCAGAATACACATAAGTGTCACCAAAGATATTGTACTAGCTCTCGTCTGGATTTCTAAATTGACTGAGATATCAGGCTCAAATGCTGGCAGACGTATGGGTAATTGAACCTGGACCAGTTTTAGGCTAGTTTAATCTGAAATAATGACTTTGTGTCTAGGAACCAGTATAATAAAGCTTCCAGCTTCTTTTTTAAGCGGAATGCGAAAATGTATAATTCGTGTTGGATATAAAACAAATTCAGCGTTTTGAATGCTTCTGTGATAGAGACCGTCCGGTATGCACTTCTTTTTTGCTCAGCGCATCTGTGGGATTAAACATTGACGTTACATTCTAGACAGAAGTTTGTTATTTGTTTCTAGACAGTAATTCCATATATTTTAAGCTATCTTTAAAAGTTATGGGTAATTTTTTACACAAAACTACCTTGCGTACGCAAAAATTGTAGTGTTTTCTGAATATACCAAAACTGATCGACAAGTCAAAGTATTTAGATCGAATGTTTACAATAATGTGAGCAGATCCTTGGTGTTTATGATCATTTTCAAATCTATTCGATTCCATGTTCCTGAGTAAATATGAAATCCCAGAATTATTATCCAGGATTTGTAACTTGAATTCGTGAGAACTACCAATTTTGGCGTCTCTGGTAAGAACGAGAGCTCGTCCATCCTTCAGCTTGTTTTTCCATTAAAATAGGTTCTGAATGCCAGATTTCGTAAGAAATGTATTCGATTTCATCATTTCAGAGTCTACAGTGATTTATTTTTGAGTTCTAAAGGTCGAAGAATCATAAGGATACTTTCTCGATAGGCATGAATGGAGGAGAAAAGACAGGGCTAAGGTTGAGCTAAGACTAAGACTTAGTGTTATTTATTTAATATTATAGGGATAATATATATTTAGTGGGATAAATATTATAAAATAAATAATACACTTAGATTTTTCTGAAAGACTGAAAAAGTTTACCCTTTTATACTTTACAAGAAAAATCTAAATAATACTATTAAATAAAGATAATTATAAAATAATTAATAATTTTCAAATAATAGCTTGAGGAATATTATGAAATGTTCTAGAAGGTTTTAGAAACGACAGGAAATAATCTATGGATAACATTGCATTGTATTCGAAAATTTTCTATGATGTTCTTGATGTTCTTGATGTTTCATAAGGTTTCATTATATTCTATAATGTTCCATAAAGTTATAGAGAGTTTCTGCGCATAACACAGCCAGTAGTGCAATCTAAATTGACACAGATTCCCCAATAAGATTATCAGAAATCAAAATTTTGTTTGTCCAGCACTCATTAACCTGCTGAAAACTCTTCAAATGTCTCATTTTTTTTGTTTTTCGGCGCCTTAGTCTTTTTTTCTCAGTCATTTATTACCATCAACAAGTTTATTATTGATTTGGATGGAAATCTATACAACTAATCGTCTTTAAACTTTAATTAAAGATCTGAGAGCTTGAGGTATTTTGGGAGTGTGATTTTTTTCACACGCTTCCGTAGTTTCTTCCACTATCAGAGAATATCTAAGTTAATACGAGACGCTTATACCTTAAGTTCTGGCCCATTCCAGAACTGAGCGCAGAATTTTGGGAAATTAAAACGAGATCAGTGATAAACCGAGTGGAAAGACACTAAACTTGAAGCATTGATCGTTTAACTCAAAGCGGAGATACTTTTTAAATTTTTGTAAAATAGAATATCCATGAACGAGTCTTAGAAGTCCAAGAACTTGAGATAGTCCTTTATACTAATCGTGCAGAATATTGGCACCAGCGTCTAAACTTCGAAGTTTTGCTCAATATCGTGTATGCTGAACTTCCTGAGACCGAGAACTGGGTGTAGATCTCTAGATTTCTTCAGTATCGCAAGTAACTGGCTTTAAAACCCCGGATCCTGAGAATGTATTAACTATATTGATTGCTTGGCTAGTATAGAGTCGACTTCGTCATTCAGGGCGTTGCAGAAATCCCTATTTATCTTCTTTTGTAGATTTAGAAGTAATTTCGATATTTCTGGGTTCTAGAAGGGAATTAAGAATCCCTTTGATCCTATTTTCTGAGGCCAGAGACTGTTTATCAGTTTGGATCACACTGCTTTGAACTAATTGAACCTTCTCCTGCTCAGAATTTTTATGAGTCTCTGTTGAAACCCCCAACTGCAGCCAGTAACCCTACCGGGAAAAACTAACTGGAGTTTGGAGATCCTGTACTTTAATTTTTCTTATGTTGTGGTTTCAGAGTCAGTTTTCTGCGCCGTAGCAGTGATTCTTCTGTGGTTATATTTCGAGATCTTATTCTGCTGGCTCCTGCGAAAGAGCTGAACGCTTTACTATTTCGCCTCAGATTTCATTGAGATGACAGCATCCAACGCTTTTTGATTCATTTGTGGCTTGATAACGGGCTCGACTAGCTGAATATGTTTTCCAAGGAGAAACAGCACCTTCTTCAGGCTAACCTAACTCGATTGAGCGCAGATTCTGAAATATCGTAAAGCAAAGCACACATCGTGCTTGCGCACGCAACTTCAGAGTCCTCAGCTATATTGACTCCTGGAGTTTCCTGGAGTTTCCTGGATTCGACAGTGAACACAATAATTGATTTTTCGTGTCGCTTGGGCCAGGGATAATTGAATTGCATACAGGGCAGATTCATCTCTCTTCAATACACTCGATTTTGAGTCGTTGATTGGCGACGGAATGTAATTAATTAAACTAGCCTTAGCATAAGTGTGGATTGCAATTTTGCGCTCTTTTTAGGTAAATGGAGTTATAAAAAATTCTTCAATCAACAGAAGTGCCCCGGTAAGCTAAGAATAAACAGTTAGCTCGTTAAATGGGGCTATTAAAGAATCTTACAGATTCTCGGGTTCTTAGTTACGTTTATTTTTTTTTTCGTAATAGTTGATGAAAAATTTCAGTTAGTATTTTGAATTGTTCCTGGACCATGGTAGCTTGCGTTTCAGCTTTCTTCCCCACATTTTAAGTTGAATGTAAATGATTTTTTTAAATATATTTTATTAAAATTATAAGTTTTAATCTTTATGCTGGTAGAGTACCTTTGCGAAAGAAAAGATAATAAGGAAATCATTAACCATAAGTTCAGTCTTACCATAAAAAAATTTTTTAGTTGATTTTAAACACATATTTTTATAGGTAATATATTTTCGGTTTAGTTTTATCAAATAAGGTGGTAAAAAATTTTTTTTCTACTATCTGAGGTATAATAAATAATAATTAACAGGCAATTCAAAAATTAAGATTTCCTCTAATTATCGGGAGAAAAAAAAGCTTCTAAAATTTTACTTACTAAAATAAAATTCAAACAATAGAAATTAAAAAGGAAATATGTATGTATTTATATGTTTATTATTATCAATTAAGTTTACAGTATTTTTTACATGTAAAAAAAAGTTTGAAAAAATTGGGTTAAAGTACCTAAAAAAATGTAGTATTATATCAGAAATAAATACATAGTGTGTAAAAAAGTTATACCTTATACTAAAAGGGATTTTGTTAGGGGAAGAGGAAAAATTTTTCATTATAATTTTATTTTTCAAACTTGATTAGATAAAAAAATTTGATTGTCATATATTTTATTCGATAGCATTTTTTAACAGAGTATATATAATAAAATAAAAAAAAAAAAAATTTTTACTCACTAAAATTTTTAAATGAACAATAAGTAATATAATCGCGGAAAAGATATAAGGGGACTATAATAAAATCAGATAGGAAGACTGGAGTATAAAAAAGAAAGTCAAAGATACCAAGAGAGTAGAAACTTTCAAGTTCATTAGAAAAGAGAAGATATTTTATACATTCATGAGACTTGTTTTGAAAAGGAAATAAAATTATTTCGTGTATATGGAAATCTAAAATAGCTATTCTTAACAAAAATAGTAAATCTAAGTTTTAAAAAAAATAATTCAGAAAGGGGGATTAATTTTTACTGAAATAAAAAACAAGAGAAAAATTTTAATCCAAATTTTGTCGGAGTATATGCATCTGAAGTCAAAGCACTAAAAGTCAAATTTTTTGATGTAATTAATGTCATGATAAATATGAGCGAAGACATTGTAGTTATTAAAGATCAGAATATAGCACAAAATAATAAAAGGGATATAATCGCCGAAAAAAACTTACCATCAGGTTGGTTGAGATTAAAAAAATCAATAGATAAATTGAAAATAGAAAATAATTGCGACCAGGAGCCTATAAATTTTCCGTTTTACACTTGATCTGATACTTGTAGTATATAAAAAATGGCGATTAGATTATATTGCGGTCTCAAAATGTTTTAAATTGATGTATAAATACCTGAAGCCTTTCTTGGGAACGCCTCAGATCATCTAAACATAATTATGATAGAATAATAAGCAAAATCGACATGAAAAAAAAAAGAATAATTTATAAACTGCTCTCATCTCTAAATTATTAAATACAGAGAAATTATTTTGAACTAAAGATCAAATATCGATCCTGGAGAAAAAATAATTGATTCTTGGGAGCTGAAAAAAAATATATTGAACATACGAGTAAAGAATTTAGAAGTAATGATGTTAGAAAATGGAATATAAATATAGGTTTCTTAGAAAAATAATGGAATAAGGCTAACAAAAATGTGTTTCAGAATGAAGATACTAATCAAAAACTAATTTTTGTGTTGGTTTTGAAATTATTTTATTTTATTAATTATTCATTTTGACTTTAGAGAAAAAACTTATTAATTTAAAAAAAAATTTTTTTTTGCTAAACTGGATTGCTACATCTTTTTATAGATATTCCAGAATAGTGAGTAATTTCGTGTTAATAATAATTAAATAAGTAAGCACTAATAGTTAAATATAGATTACATCAGATATTATTATTTTGCTTTATTGCATACACCATGCCTTCATAAATACCAAGCTTTAGGATTATGCTAATGCATCAAAGCTTATATTTCACTCTAATAATGAAGCTGTATTCATAGTCAGGTTAAATTTAATAATAGACTGAATTCAAAAATACAGGGGAAAATCAAAAAAAAGTATTTATTATTCGGTCTAGGTGTAAATGAATTGAAAATCGAAAAAAATACACTAAATACTTTTATGAATTGATTAAATTTTTGGGAAAAATCGAATAATATAAGCAAATTAAAATATAAAAATTAAACAGACAGTAAAAGGATAATAAACACATTTTACACTGCATTATTATTTGATGATTTATATAGAATAAAATATATAGAATAATAAATAAATAAATCAGTCAATAATCTAAAAATTTTCGAATCATATGATCTAGAAAGCGAGTTTTGCGGGTCAGAAATAACAAATTCCATAAATAACTGCAAAATAAATAGTTCTCCTGGCCATAATGGAATAATACAAGTATTTAAAAAAGAATTAAAGGATCAATTGATTCCAAAATTAAAAAAAATAAAATTTCATAAAAATACACCAAAGTCTTTCGAGAATCCTAAAATAATTTTATTGGCCAAAAATAATGACAGGAATAATAATAAAGATGGAGGTAAATTTCTCAGACAAACATCGATTTAAAACTAACGACTAAATATTTTCCAAATAGATTGCAGGTAGCCATTAAAAAATTAATATCTGTTCATCAATCAGATTTTATAAAAGGAAGAAGCATATCTGATAACTTGTATACTCAAAAATATATGCTAGCTACGGCGAAAATACTACTTACAATTGCTAAAGGAGCTTTAGTTTTTTATTAACTAAAAAAAGACTAGGACTGATTCTATTGATCTTATCTTTAAAAATTCCTTAAAGGATATAATATTTGAATTTTTTCTTATAGATATGATGCTTTAAATTTATTTAGGATACAAATCTAGGACATAAAAAAAATTTAGATTTACTGGCGTAAATAAAATTAACCGCGGAATCAAACAAGGATTCCTTCTATCTGTCAGCATATATAACCAATTGCTAAGAATAGTATATCCAATGATATAAACAGAACTCCAGTTGGTAAATTCTAAGTTGAAATATAGCTATTTTAACTATTTAATACGATTAGATTGATTTTATCCGATCAGTTTTTTATGAATTGTTCAAATATTTCAGAGATTATTTAACCAATCATGATTTTTTACATACATACTGAGTCAATTAAGTCATAATCTGACTCATATTATTAAAGATCGAATAAAAATTAATTTTTACCAAATTAAATTCTAACTTAACTGAACACTAAATTCTTAGTGGTGATTTTAGACCAAATTGGTAAAATATTTACTTTTTCTATAAAACTACTTATTTCCAGGACCTGACAGCTAGGTATTATTAAATATTTATATTTATATTTATTTATTTGAAATAGTTATCAAGTGAAGATATTTTATTGCTAAAGATTCTTTTTTCAATAAAATCTCTAGCTATATACACTTTTTCAAAAGTTATCAAAATACTATAAAATCCTATGAAATGTTTTTCAAAAGTTATCAAAATACTATGAAATCCTATGAAATATTTTTCAAATACTACAAAGAATATTCTAGAATAAAATCCTAAATGATTACTAATCAAACGATTAGTAATGATAATGGAATTTGCGCAGAAAAAGTAATTTTTGCTACACGTGTAGAAATTACCTAATCACGAGCGCAAATCAAAAAATAAATCTATATCCCAAAAAGGACTTTGGGAATATTGCGCAGTAATTTGTAATTTTATACAACACGTATATCAAATTACATAATGATATGATAAATCATGACACTTATTCTATATTTTTAGTTTATATAAAGTATAATTTTTAATAAATCAAGAAAAAAATTGTTTATCACTAGTAATTGAGACATTACTTATATCGCTGAGGAATTTTCCGAAAGATATAAACAAATCAAGAGAAAAAAAAATTAAAGCAATAGATTTTATAGATAGTTTAATGATAGAAATTAATTCACTAGTAGATTTATTTTTAATTCTCAGTATAATAAAATAACACGAAAAATTATAAGATTAAAAAATAAGTAATGAAGAATCGTTATAAATTAAAATAGGCCACTCATACTTGAACTTATTACTCAAAAATATTGAAGTAGACGGTTTAAAATACTTGAGCTTATTATTTAATAATAAAGGTCTATTAACAAATAAAATTTAGCTAAAAATAAGCCTAAATTTCGAAAAAAAAAAAATCGAAAATTATAATAAAAGATTATTTCGATGCCTCGAAGAGCGGTAGTAACAAATTCTTTAATTTAAATTAGGCTATGGTATACTTCCTTATATGTACGGTTTGGAAAAAATTTTATCCTAAAAATTAAAAAAGTACATTATAAGACCCAATATAAATTCTATAAAATATACTTACCTGAAGAAAAAAAAGAGTGTATGGAGGAATAAAACTGCTATCAGTAGACAGTCAAATCAAGTCCATCTTCTCCAAAAAAAAATTTCAGAAGCCTTTTCAAAAATTAAAACAAACATTTTCATCCCGCCTTTTGAAATATTGTTGACCAATCACATTTATGGAATAAATTAAAAAGAAATATTTAGATATAAAAATATATCAACCCTATTAATAAACCAGAGGGGAAATAATTAACATAAAATATTAAAATCTTGAAATCTTAAAGAGTGCTGGAGTTACTGTTAGAAAATTATTGTGAACTATATGCAGGTTTACCAACAAATTTAAATTCACGATCTTTTGATGGCCTAAAAACAATCCAAACAGTGCCAAAAAATCGTTTTTTGCATATTTAAAGCTTCAAAAAAATTTTAAATCTATATCTCAAAAGAAAAATATTTACTCGTGTGATATAAATAAAAAATAGCAAATTAAAGATGAAAGTGTTTACTTACTAATTATTGTAAAATATTAGGGCAAAATATACTTTAAGACTGAGAAAAACGAAACATTTATGCTATAAACTTACGAAAAATCAGTATCTTACTTTTTACTCAATAATAAATTGATTCTATTTGAAGAAAAATTAGAAAAATATAATCTGAAGACAGGAAGAAACTATATATCAAAAAAATATACATTAAGCATTAAAAAATATTCTTTTAGCACAGATATGGAGCATATCGGTAACCCCAAATCCAAATCCTGATTGGAAAAATTATTGTGGTTGTGAATGAAGACTAGAATATAATCTTTTATGTGCGATTTCTACTAATATTGGTGATATCACTATATTATATGAGAGAAAAAAAGCCATAATATAAGAGTAAATTTCTTTTTTTGAGATTTCTCGATCGAGGATTCAAAAAATCGATTATTTAGCTTTGCTATAATTCAGGCTTATTGGAGGGAGGGGGGATAGAAATTCAACTACATAAAATAATACTAATCGAAAAAACGGAAATTTTTTTTTAAAAAAATTGAATTTAAGATATTTTAAATAGTCTCAAAAATCTTGAAAATTTAAGCAAAAAATATATAATGTTCATACACTTGCTGTATGGGATTTAAAAAAGTAAATTGTGGTATTAAAAATTCAAATACAAGCTTAGATAATAATTCTTTATTTATCTGCTCGAAAATTAATGAAGAATTGCATATCAAGCAATTATTCAATAGCAATCGGAAAATTTATATTAAAAATTGGAATTAATTAACTACCAATCAATTACTTTTAAACCTATATAAACATACTCTGGCGAGAAATTAGTTAATAATAACCTATACATGAAGACAGTAAACTCTTTTTAAATTGTTAGCTAACTTTATATAGATCTTCACTTAATAGCCCTTATATATTTCGTTTTTTTAAACGATCTTACAATAAAAAAATAATAAAGAATTTAGCTAAAGCTGATGAATAGGGGATTTATATTAGAAAAAAAACGACTTCTAGAAATAATCTTGATTATGCTATATGTTAGGAATGTGAAGTATATATAATGTATAAAAAATAACTAAAAATTAAGGCTAATAAAATATAACTAGCAAAGTGTCATTTATAATGAGAAAAGTATAAAATAGATAATATGCGTAAGTAATTTGAAAATGAGGGTAAATTCTGACCTTTTACTCTTTTTTGAAAGTCCTTAGCTGTATTTATTAAAAAATATAACTCAAATAATTGTTATATAGAAAACTTTGAAATTTCTAAATCAATATTCCAATAAAAACGAAATTTAGCATAATCTATGAATTGACATTTGTTTAAAGTAATTTAATTAAGTGGTTTTCTATAATTGTTCAGAAAAAAACCATACTCAAATAAATCAATAAAACTATATATAGTTAAATATTTTGAAAAAAATCAAAAATAATTAAATAGTTTAAAATTAAGTTATAAAATTTCTGAATTTCATAAGTTGAGCTTAAAAATTAAAAAAAATAAAAATAAAAAAAGCAATATAAAATAAAATAATATAGCCAAAAATGAAAATTCATTATACAGCGAACTACGTAGGTGATGTTTTTTCCCCCCCAAAAAATACGAAAAAAACAAAAAAATAGTATTTTACACGAAATTCAACTAGAAAAAACATCTGATACTATTAATTCTTGAATTCGAATTAAAAAGTATGTAAAGTTATATCAGCAAAATTTCGCCGGTTTTTTATTAAGTAAAAAAATCTGCTAATAAAACTAAATTGTAAAAAAGTAAAAATTGTAAAAATAATATGCATTTGTGAAATTTAATTTTAATTTCGGTAAAAGCGCAGGAATGTCTATAAAGAATGATTAGGCTAAAAAAATTGCTATATACAATCTTAATTCGGCTGTAATAGAATGTACCATGTATTAAGAATGTATTCGAAATTACAGAGTTGTATAATAACGTATGAAATATTAAACAATTAAAAGGTAATAATGTGAGAGTTTGACGGACACTAAATTTATACTTGCTTAAAATCAGTATTGGAAGTATATAAGCGTATACATGTCCATCGATGATACCCCCCCCCCTCCACAGATAATATCAAAATATAATAATCTTAAACAATTACTACAATCACTTCTAATTTTTTTTAAGACCGGCGAAAATTATACACTATTATCGTAAATAATACCAAAATTTATACTATTAATATTACTTAAGGAAAAAATGATATAAACACAAGTTATTAGATCTTGCAGCCCGTCCTGTTTTTAAAACCTTTATAGAATAGAGAAAAATAGAGTGTGTAATAGTTTCATTTATTTTGGTAAAAAGATATCAAACGGAGACACAGAATACAATGTACAATATACTCTATTCAATTCAAGGTTAGGATGGTCTATTAGAAATGATATCTTTTCATTTTCTAACGATAAAATGAAAAATATCATTAACAATATCAGCAAGCTCCACTCAAGCTTATCAACTGGCAGGTATCAGAAATCGACCATCCTATCACTGGTAGCTTCAAAATTTTCGCCGTCTCAGCTTAGTAGCTTCGGGTTTGAGTTTTCAAGAACTCAGTTCAACACTGCGAAGCAAAAAGCAAGCGAAGATCAGTTCACTCTGGACGATTACCAGAGACACATTCCTAAATCAAGATCTGCTGTTGGTCAAACCGTCGTTGATTTAGTAAAATCATATCTCCACCGCTACTCTCAGCCACCTTCTATAACAGGAAGAAGAGTCAGTGAAGATACCAACGGTCTCGAAACTCCGGTGATGTATTTAACCATGACAAAGAGTTATATATATCACCAGCTATTAAAGGAAAACCAGGGTTTGAAATTGGGAGTGAGTACTTTCTACAATTTCTGCCCAAAAAATTTCAAAAAACCGACCAAAAGAACAAATATGTGTAAGGTGTGTGTTGCAGGATCAAAAGTTGAAAAGATGTACCGATCGGCAGTTTCAAGTCATGGAATAGA